>VYZU01049144.1:0-161626 GCA_013401355.1 Ceyx cyanopectus
GCTGCCTGCCTGCTTGTCCTGACTTAATCTGTGATGCACTGAGCAGTGTCCTGGGGGGATTAGGAGAGCTGGAAGATTTTGGGATGTCTTGCTGCCAGAACCTGGTGCTGTGACCTGTATCAGTTTCTCCATCAATGATAAGGCTGTGGATTGCATGTTAGCAGTAGAGTGTCATGGTTGCAATATTTTCCAACATGTTTTTTTGTAGGGAGGCATTATGCACTAGTGTCCTGTTATCACAGCATCCCCCTTAGGATATGTACTTGAAAAAAAAAATCCCCATCTGTGTGCAGAGCAGGCCAGCATACCTGCACATACCACTGGGGATGGCTGCCTTTAGAGGGGAGTGGCTTCCAGCTTGGTTTTAGCAAACATTAAACCAGCTCCAGGTTGGCTGTACTCTCTTTTCAGTTCCCTGCACACATTTTTTGCTTTCGAGAGCTTGTGGAAAGCTTCAGTGAGAGCATGCTGTGCACTGCAAAAGTTACATTTGTGAAATGCAAACCACCGGGATACTAGTGAAACTGTCTTGTAATGTAGCTCTTTAATGGTGGATTCAAACTTACTTGGTGTCTTTAGGATGCAACACTGTCTCAAAACTTAATTGTCCTAGAAATGAAACATTTTAACAGAGAATTGCTTAAGCATCCTTTTTGGACTAAGGATTCATTCAAGGTGGAAATAAAATGAACTGAAAATGACTGAGGGGTGAGCAATGAGCAGTCCCCATAGGCCAAATCTCAGTAGGAGAAAACACTTAAAGTTTCTTTAGTGCTGGCAGGTTCAAAAGTCAGGGCTGGTTTCAATTAGCCTGGGAGAGTCTCAGTGATAAACAATTCCTGTGGTCTTGAAGCAAAGGGGCTAGCTGCATGCAGCCGTTCAAACTACTTGAGCTGGCCCTATTCCCTCTGCTCTGGGAGTAACTGTCTCTTTGAATGAAGTATTTGTCATCGTTTGTATATGAATTCTTCTGAGTTTTTGAGAGCAAGGAAAATACAAAGTTTTCTGGTTAAGGCATTTTTGGTCTGAAAATCCCCCAGGGTATCAGCTTAAAATATGCATGACGTTGATGCGATTTATTTTCTTTAAGGGGCTGGAAAATGTGAGTGTGTGCAGATGTGTTTGTGTGCACATGTGTGCAGGGCCGTGTGATCCCCGAGCCCTGCGTGATGGGTAAGCCCGTGGGGATGCTGCTCTGGCGTTGGGCGCTGCAGACCAGCAGGTGAGGAGGCTGCCTGGGACACCCCGTCCACCGTGGGCTGCTCCTCCTCATGCCTGCTCTGGAAACCTTGCTGGCTCTGCTCGTGTTATTTCAAGCGAGGGGACAGGAATTTCAGGTCCTTCCAGCTGTGTGTGTGGCAGGGGAGCCTATTGAAGGCTTCTGGAGCATCTCCACGCTCTGTGGTTGTGCGGCCTGACAAAGCCCATTGTTGCAGCGCTGGCAGCTGCGCCGGGGCGTTGCAGTGCTGAGCTGCCTTGCCCTGGCGCTCGCCGGTGGCAGACTGCAGAGAACAGGCTCTCCTGTCTTGTGCACGGGGCAGGGGGGTAGAGGGAGAAGCTGGGATTAGAAATACTATCCCTCATGTTCAGAAGGATCATGTTCTCGGTGCACGGTGCTACCCAGGCAGGTAGAAAGCTGATAGCTCATCTGATCGCTGCCTGGAGCCTCACTTGGAACTCCTGCCAGTCCCCTTTTCATGCCTGCCAAGCCTGTGATGACTGGATGTGCTTTTGCACTTGAGATTTATTTTCAGGTGACCAGAACAGCTCACTTAAATAAAACACCCCAACAACAACAAAAAAACTACAATAAAACAAGCAAAAACCAAATAAAACAACAATGCTTCTCTATTAAAATAATCTTAAAATAAACTCCTGATACCCAGCTCTGTCTATTCAACTCCTAGTAGACATGGAGCTGAATACATTTTCCTAGACTCACCAGTACAGCATTTTAACTTTAAGAGCATTAAATAGTCAAATCCAGAAAATAACTCAAATAATTTTGTTGGATTTTTTTAGCATGTTTTAGAATAGTTGTTTTGCTTGTAGAATTGAAAAGTCTGAAGTAATACAAAATGATACTTCTTCGTGATCCTGGATACCTCTGTTTGGACTTTGCTGTTAAAGATTTATGGTAACATGCTTAGGGATAGGTTGGAGGATTAGGTATAGCAATTATAGACCACCATATGCTCTTACTCCATAAGACTTTCATTTCTAGCCAGAATGCTAAGAAGCATAAGCTCGCCTTTTCCATTGGAAAAGGAGGTGCTCGTGCTTCCTGTGATACAACCAGTACAGCAAAACATATTCAAATTCATCTAGGGGAAAGAAAAAAATTTATTTTACAACTATGATTTCTGTGCAACAAAACAAACTGCACAGGATAGTTCAGTGAGACCCCTTAAATCATGCACAGTACAAATCCTTTAGAGCAGGAGGATCTATTTTTATCATGAGAGTTTTCATAGAAAAAGCTGATTTAACTCCTTAGGGTGAAGTTCACACCCATGCATGTCTCTGTGAAAGATCAAACTCCCTCTAACACATGGATGAGGGACCTGCAGAAATCTTGCATTTGGAGTGGAGAGCAGATGTCTACACATGAGAACTCAAATGTGCACTGAGAAACTTCTCTGTAACTGTGATCACCGGCAGTGAGGAGACTTCAGGAAGCTGTGCTGAGCAGGCTCTGTGGCAGCTTGGCTGTGAGCATGTCTTTGTCCTGTGCTTTTCAGAGCAGAAGGCCTTGCAGGAGACAGATGAGAAATGGTATTTGGTGGGGGAAAAAAATGAGACGTTTCACAGTTCAGTGCAGTCTCTGTACAGTGTGAGGATGGAGTTGTCACAGAAGGAAATTATTTAACAGGACAAAGTGTTTCGCGTTACAGAACCACTGTCAGTTGAGCATGGATGTCTCAGAGGTGTCTGCTCCTTCCCCTGCCCATCCCACGGTGAGCAGCTGGTGCCATTCACAGGTGCTATGGCAGAGACCTCCTGGGTGTGCTGCAGCCTGGCATCCCAAGGAAGGTTGGCCTGACTGCCTCTAAATTGGCTTTTTCAAGTTGAGGAGAACATGTCTGGGGCTGTGGGATCCATCTCTGCTCCTGGTCAGACATGTTCAACCTCGGTGTGTGCAGAGCAGACTTCCAGCTTCACAGAAACCTGCATTTCAGGGCTGCCTGTGCAGCCAAGGTCTGTGTCCATGGCAGTGGAGGTGAGGGTACAGGTGCCCCTTCACAGGTCTCCAAGGCAATGGAGGTGAGGGCACAGGTGCCCTTTCACCGTCCCACCCTGCAGCAGGTGGGCTGGGGGAAAACAAGCTCGTCGGGGTTAACTGGAAGAGTTGAATGCAGCAAGCAGCTGTAAAAAATGGTTCCATGTGGGACTCCTGTGCCATCCTCAATAGATGATGGATGCGTTGACCTGGGACTTGTGATACCCGAGTCTTGTTGCCAAATCCATCATGGGCTTGGGCTGCGCAAGGGAGTGGCAGGATGGTTCCGCTGGCAGGTGTGATTTACAGGGTGCAAACTGAAGCAATTAGCTTCACAGGGATGTAAATCAGTCAGGATTTGTCCTTCTCTGACTCCTCAGCGGGAACGGCCGGTACTGAGCGAGCTCTCGCCGGGAGCTGTGCGAGAGCCCCGGGCAGGCTGCGGGGCCGGGCAGGCTGCGGGGGTTGCCGGGGATGCGCAGCCCGGGCTTGTCCTGGCCCCGGGGCGGAGCGGTGCCGCTGGACAGGGTATGTCCGTGTCTGGGGGCTGCTGCAGCCAACTCCTGCCCGGCAGAGCTGGGGGCAACTCCCATGGTTCCTGCGGTGGTTATTCCAGACTGGGTTTTGCACGCTGCGATTTTTCCTACAGGCTGTAGGAGCCAGATAGAGTCTTTGAATTGCAGCACAGATCGGTTTGGGTTTTTGTGTTGGGCGATTTGTGTTTTTGTTTTGTTTTTCCTTTTCTTTTTCCCCTGTCCCTTAAGTAAGCTGCCTGCGGAAGGCTCCCGCAGCACACCTGTGCATGTGACGGGAGCTGGGACACTGCTGCAGTGTCTGAGTTGCTAAAAGATGCCTGGTAAAAGAATCCCACTTGTTTCAGGTGTTGTGTTCTCGCCACAGTTTTAATACATGTGCTGCCAATTCACGCTAAAAATAGATATTCGTACTTAAAATGTTGGATTGAACTCAAACTTGTAAAATAACAAAAAGCTGAGCAGCTCTGTAAACAAATTCAGATCAAAGTTTGTTATTGGATAAATACTATGGCAATATAGAAATTAAAAGGCAATACCTTCAGACTGATTCTTGCATCTGTCACTAAAGTAGGGCTTGGTTCTGAACTTTTTTCATGGTGAACTTGTTGAAGATTAATCAGAATAAATTCTTTGGGGACTTCTGCTTAAAAACCATATGATACAAACTGTTTTTAGAGAAATGAGTTCTGTGATCTGTAATCAGGCAGGATTTCCACTGAATTCAGTGTAGGCTGTATTTACTTTCAGCCACACAGAATTAATTCCAACTTCAAAAATTTGACTTGTGTGTAGATAAGAATTCAAAGCAATCTGCAAGCTCTGCTGTTCAAATGGCTCGGGGTGTCAGTGTTGAGTTGTTGAGAGTGTATAAATCATATGTATGTGTGATTCTCAGGCTAGTACCTGGGGATTTGCTTGATATGATTATACACACTGCTCTGCTCACTTAGTTCATTTCACGTCTGCCTCAGGAGCGACCTCAGGAGGCGTTTACATTGATTATTTCCCTCACAACAGCCAACACAGTTCAAATAAAGCAGACTATGCATAATTAAAGGCATCATTGCTTTCTCACTCAAAATAGTAATGGGGCAGTGGATCTAATTTCCTACTTAACACAGGCAGTGCTTATTGACTATTCTTATGATTATTGTTTACTAAACTCATTTTAATAATGGTATGTTGTTTCTTTTTCTTCTGGATGACCCGAGCTGCTCTGCATATAATATGTAGGAGCATTACAGGGCAGACAGCTGATCTGGGGGACATCCATCAGGAATTGTGCAGGTGCTCAGATGGTTTATACTGTGGGATACTGGTGCTGTGTGGCAAGATATACACCAGTAAAAACAGTCACATGTAGAGTCAAAAAGGAGTGGTGGGGAGTTGGAAACACCCAGGGAGGGCCTTCTGGGAACGCAGGGAAGTTCTCTCTGGCACAGCTCGCCTTGGTGCCCAGTCCATGCCGTGCCCTGTCGCTCCTGGTAGCGAGGCCGTGGGCACCCCGAGGCCTGCAGGGCTGCCCCGTGCAGCAGGAGCACCCCGGGCACTGCGCCGTCAGCACAGCCCGGAGCAGCAGGGCTGAGCTTGCTCATGTGGTGGACAGCTGTGGGTTCTGACAATGCGGTGGTTAGTGTAGAAGACGCCCACTTCCAAAGCCAGCCTTGTATCTGTTTTTCCTGTGGGAGAAGTTTTCAGTGCTGCCCTAGACTGGCTCACACGCTTCAGAGGGCTGCTGTGTTCTTATTTCATTAGCATAATAAAATCTGCACCTCCCAGTTCATTCCCCTGAGAACTGAAGCAAGGGCGGGGGGGAGGTAGCTCGCACACTGACAAGACTTGTGGCACTGAAAGAGAAAGTTGTGTGGTGAGGAGTGTCTGAGGAAGGTCTGGTGGCATGGGGAAGGGGCTGATCCGGGCAGGAGCGCAGCGGCTGCGAGCCTGGATCCAGACACCGTGCCCTCACAGCAGGAAGCGATTACACCACGCGGGGTTCCTGCTCAGGCAAGACTTGCATGTGGTGTCAGGCCCTAAATTGCCAGCTCTCCAGAAATAAATTTAGAAAGTTAAGAAACATCTTGTAAACTGGACTTCTCATCATATGTGGAATTGCTAAAAAACGCAGGGATCCTTTTTAAGCTAAAAATCCAGAGAAGTCTGGGTCTAAATTCTGTGTGAATGCAACCAGAGGTGGCAGGTAACAAGCTCAGCTTAGTGACCTGTAGTGAGAAAATGTTCATTTGGGTATTGTCTTGTCTTCAGCCATTACTGATCCTTTCCAAGGCTGCATCGTGCTGGTGGGCACACAGAGGCTGAGGGTGTGCTGGTTTGTGCTTGCAGTGCTCGCCCTGGTGGGGACAAAAACCACAGAGTAGCTTTATGGTGACTTGTACATGCTCTCACATGTTTAAATTGCTCAGATTTTTCAGGAATGATGGACATGCACCTAGACAACATCTTGCTTCTGATGAGTAGGGGAGCCTGTATCCCATAATCATTAAGAAATATGTGTCAAGCCTCATCACTTGCAGTGAATGAGCACTGGCAGCTTTTCCTGGTTCATACATCTCACCACAGTTAATCAAATTTCCCATAAGATGAGGACGCTGATGGATGCTCATTCCCCTATCTTTTGGCCAGTCCCACCAGCCTTGTCCACCTAAGTCCATGCCAGAGCTGGAGTTCTGCAGCTCCCAGTGCTGTTGGAGGATTAGGGAATACATCAGGCTGGCCACCCTGCTGCCTCCTGCTGTCTTCACACCAGGAACAGTCCACCAGACATCCCTTTGCCTCTCAGCTGATCCCTTGGGGCAGTTCCAAAGTGTTCCCAGGAGGGACACTCAGGCTGAACTTCCCCAGCCACATTCTGTGGCCCAGAGGGACCCGGCTGGTGGCCTTGCTGCAGGTGTCCTGATGCCCAGACACGTGAGCAGCCTCTGCCCTTAAGGCTCAGGGGTTGTTTTGCCCCAAGGCAGGTCCTCAGGGTGTTTGCAGGGCTCTATTGTGGCTCCATGTGGTTTGCCAGCCTGCCCTGGCAGGTGCCCTTCCCTTGACTCTGCAGGTTCAGAGCAGGAATCAGATCTGAACACAAGTGAACACCTTATATGCATGGACCAAAAATTAAAATCACTGCACCAGTTAACCTCACATTTTCCTCAGCCTGAGCAAACCGAGTTAAAACAAAAGCTAGTGACTGTAAGAAATAACCAAACAAACTTCTGTGAAACAAGTCACAAACTCAGTTTGCTCTATGGGCTGTTAAATACCTGACAAACTTCTGGTTAACTTTAGCAAAGACCAACGACAAGGGGGTTATTGCCATTGTAAATTGTATCTAACAGTTTAATAGTTGTAATACCTGGTATGTTCTTTTTAATCAGATATGTCTGGAGTGTTGCAGAACAGAGAAAGCATCTGGATCTATAGCAGCTGAAATGGAAAGTTGTTTTTCTGTTTACAATATGACCCTCTGCTCAATAATGTTATTTGTGTAGTAAATGCTTATTTGAGTGTGTGTAGACTATTGTGTGTGAAAAAGGTATTTTTTGTGTATGACAAGTTAAGATTCTAGTGGATTGGGTTTTTTTTTAAGATTAGAAATGAGAAAACAAATGTGGTAAGGAAACCCATTTTGCTTCCCCTGCAGAAGGTCTGTCAGGGGGCAAGATGACTGTGTTATGTTGAAGACAGCAGGGCTGTGTGACATCCAGGCAGACTGGGCTTGCTGAATGCAAGCTGCAGCAGCCTAAAGTGTTTCCACTCCACAGATATCCTACAGAGCAGGGCTCCAGTAACTAAAACTTTCCCAGGCTGTTAAGTATGTGCCTATTTAGACTCTGTAAATTGAGTAGTTTGTGTGAATATATTTCTGAGTGTAGCTGAGTGGAAAGGGGTTGTAGATATAGCTGTGTCGTTCCTGAATTTACTAGACACCCCAACAGCTGCTTTTATAGGCAGGAAACATTAACTGGTAGATAACTGGGAGGTAACAAACGGGAATTCACAGAGCTCTGTGTCATGGTGCTCCTGTTTCTCATGCGAGATCAGTTTTTGAATAGGTGGAAAGGATTCTGCTGCCCTAATTCTGATGAAAAGCAAAAGCCGTTGAGCTTAAAGGGAGGGAATTTTCATCATATCCAGAGTGAGCTGGGGTGGACTTGCAGGGCATGTCAGACAAGGCACTGAGACAGATCAATAAAAATCATCTGAAAATAAGCTATCAATGAAATAAACTAAAACTTATTAAATAACTGAAGTATACTCTGCCTTGGATGTGGTTTGAGTTCAGCAGTCCATAGTCCAGCCCCAGAACACAGCTTTTCTGTGGAAGATCCTATATTTAGGAGTTCAGCTGATGTCCTGGGGGAGGGGTTGTGTCCTGAGGCCCCCGGTTGCCTTGTGTGCCCCTCGCCTCAGGGCACACAATCATCCTCTGGGATGGAGGGCAGTGGACTGGGGTCAGCTTTTTCCATTGCTGTGCACAAGTCACTTGACAATTAAGACTCCAGTAAATGGCATGTACAGGTAGTTACATGAATGCTGACACTTTCACTGAAGACTTTGTGCAATTAATTCAAGCTGAAAATACTGTGATTGGAAGGTGAAGGGGCATATGGCTGGGACCCTTCTGATGTTTACAGGTATGGAGCTTTGTTGACCAGTTTTGGCAGGATGCACACAGGAGATGCAACTCCAGCGGTGGGTTAGGTCAGTGGGAATGTCCAGAACCATCTTGGGCTATTCTGTTCCCTCGCTCAGAAAGGCTGAAGTACCTTTTTGAGCGGTTTATGGCAGCAGTGCCTGCTTGCCTTGCCATGGGCTGCTGTTTCTAGCTGGCAGGCTCATTGCAGCACATTGTCCTCTTGATATGGAGCATTTCTTCCAACACAGTGGGAAGTGATACCTTGTTTTACTGGTACCAGATGTGGCTGGGGATCCTCTCACAGTGTTCATACAGCTCAGGTGCAGGTAGACCTCAGATGACTTTTAAAAAGCATATTTATTAGGCAAGTTTAAGGGGTGTTCTGCCATGTCATCCTTGCACTGCCTATACAGAACTGACCAGAGCATGTCATTTGTCTAAAATTTTAAGGCAAACAGTATCAGCAGTATCTAACCTTAGGGAACTGCTCATATAGAGTAAGATGTAGTTATTGAGTCTGTGATCTGCTCAGCCCTGAAATTATTCCTGGGATCAAACAAGTGGAATTGACTCATAATAATAAGGGTCCCAGTAGGCCTAAATAGAAATTGGTTTTCTCCGATTCTTGATTTGTGCTGGTGTTAAACACAATCACTGCACATGTTTTGTGTCTGGTGCTGTTGACACAGCACTGGTGAGGACCCGAGATGCAGTCTGCTGTTTGCAGCCATGCTGCTTTGTGCTCTCCTAGTTCTGCAGCTCACAAAAGAAAAAATAACCGAGATTTGTCTTGTCTTGGGCTGACAGTATAGCCAAGTGATTGCCAGTCCAATTTGGCAGTTTTTAATCATTTTATCTCTGTTCTCCTCTCTCTGGGGAGACAGTCAGTGTTTAGCAGTCTGCTCAGAAAGACCTTGGGGCTAGTTTCAGCGGCAGTGGCTCAGAGCTCCGATTATTAGCTCTGCTCTTAGGAGCACACTGCGATCTTTCCCAGGGGACTGGTGTGAAAAATTAACACAGGCTTAGAGCAGCAGTGCAGCAGCAAGCTATGTAACTGTAATTACTCCATTGATATTCCTCACACAATAACACTGTCATCAGTCATTTACATAAACTTTTTCTCCATGAAGAGGGAATGGCTGCTTATAACCCTATTGGGTGCTTCCAGAGCATGCATTATACATTTTATTTGTTCTAATTTCAGACTCGGGGCCTGTAGGAATAGAGAGAGGAAACGTGCAGTCCTTTCGTTGTTGTTTTTTCTGTTGCAGCAGGAAGTGTGCCACTCTGCACGCACAGTGCTGCAAACAGGCTGAAATGTAGCTTGGTAGGGCACCTGAAATCTGTAATGTAATTTTAATAACTATACCAGTGTATTTTAGGTATTTTAAACAATTTGGTACCCAAGTCTCGCCCAGGCTACGTCTGCAAGCAGCAAGCATTGTTCTGCCTGCAGAACTCCTCAGAACATACTGCCTTTTGTTAGGGTTCATTTTCTTCCATGAGCATGTAGCACAGCTCTGTGCCCTCTGCCTGCACCAGGCTCTCCTGTAGCTCCATGTATCTCACCGTGACCAGAAAGAATTCCAGTGTAAGCCACTGCCTTGCTCTTCCTGGCAGCAGGTAATCTAGGAGAGCAGCGAGAAATAAGTGGTTAACAAAATTGAACATTAGCACCATCCTGTTGTCTGCCAGGGATGCTTATTCATTTGTGTCCCTTGTGCAGGGTAAAAGTGAGAGCTGTGTGAAGCCAGCTACCCTTCCCCAGGCCAGGGCCATGCACTGCTGAGCATCCCAGTGCCCGCCCTGGCACTGCTTTCTGGCCGTGGGGCTGCTACAGGGAGCAAAACACTCTGCAGCTCTTAGTGCAGGTGGCCATCTGAGCGTTGTCTGCCTGGGAACAGCTTGACCTTCTCCCTTTCGGGGTGTGCAGCATCCCCCACCTAGCAGGAGGAGAGGAGGTAATTTAGTGCTCAGCTCCTTAAATGAGCACCTTGTTAGGGACGAGATGTCCACGTAGGAGAAGTGTTAAACTTTGGTAGATATTGCACTTGCTCTAATTAAAGTCTTTGGAGCTAGAGATTCCTGGGGCCAAGGCTCATCATGTATTCAGGAGAGTAATAACCCTGTCTGAGCTGCAGCGTGTTTATTGATGGTGCCGGTACCTGCCGGTGCTGGCCGTGCCCTGCCCACGGGCACAGCACCCCCCGCTGCTGGCACGGGAGGGACCTGCGCTGCAGCCGGACGCATCTAGCGGGGAAAAGGCGCGTGATAGTCAAATTTCAGTTGCTGAATATTTAATGAAGCCTGCAGTGTTTATTTGGTTAGCCTGTCGATTTTTATCGTTCTGTCAATAGCTTCTCATATGTGGCACGGTGATGATCTTTAGCAGCCTGTCCCCTGGGAGCCGAAGCGCTAAATGCAATTATGGATTTTATACCGCAATGTGTTTGATATTTCCACTGATCTAATTTGCAGTCTGGTAGTTTATTGTTTGGCATTTTAATGGCGTTCAAATGCTATGGAAAATTTGATTTCTCTTTATAATTCACCCTAACGTCATTAATGCTGGTAGCCGAATGGCATGGATTTTAGAGGGCTGAATATATAGGAAAATCATTTTTTTAATATGGACCAAAACAATCTCAGTTTTAACTAAAAGGAAAACCTTGTTCTATTTTTTTTCACACTTCCTCTTTGTCACTTTTCATTAAACATTAAGATTAGTTTGAGGAAGTGGTAAAACAAATACTAGATCTTGCCAAACAAAACACAATTGCAATGTATCTTCTGATGGAGGCTTCATGGCAGAGCTCAAAGATCCGCAGGAGTTTTTGGAGGGACAAACAGAATAAGCACCATCTATTAAAGAGTCTTATTGGGCTGTTTTCTGTTTGAGACCACTTTTGTTTGGTAATTAATCCTCCATATATCCTTTTCTTTCTTCTGATGTATCTGGCAGAAGCCCTGAGCCAACCACTTCATCAGATGCGTCTGTTTCACTAAACAGCCCCAACCTACAACAAACAAAACCCCAAAACAACAACAGAAACCCAACCCCAAGCCATAGTTCAGTAGAAGTTCTTGAATTTTGGGTTGGGCTGTTGGTGCAAAGAAAGGACACATGGAACTCCGTGGGGCTAGGTGGGTTGGGGGAGTTAATCGTGGTGTTATTTTACACATCTACAGCACTTTTATTGTGCAGTAACTCATGAGTTATGGGTCCTCTGCAATTGCAAAATAAATCCTTTAATTAACCACCTAGTCAGAAACAATTTAACCTCCTCAGTCTATCTCATAAACTACATTAGCCCCAGATTTATTTAGAATAGTTTTGTGCAAGTGTGATCTATTTACATTAACAAGTATATGCCTTTTGTTATGTCGAGTACACCGGGACAAGGAAACACAAATCTATTTTATATGGTTTCATCCATGGCTTTTAATGATTTTACTGTTTCCCAAACAGAAGCAAATGTGTTTTTCCACTGAGTGTTGCACGAAGGCAGGCAGGATGATAACTATTTCACATATACCAGTAGCTTCAGGTTCTTGTTAAGGACCGTTTCACAGACAGTGCTGGAGAGAAGCCTCCCTCTCCTCCTCGTCCAGGGAAGTCAGACCATGCAGAGGCATGCTGACAAGCAGCGATTGTCTTTCTTGAATGCTGAAGAGTTTGTTTCTGTCTTTCAGCAGAGGTGTGAACACAAGGCCAGTCAGTGTAATAAATCCTACAGGCTGACAGAAACAGAGCGTGCTTTGTGGTTTATGAGTTTAAGAACATTAAAGAGGTTCAAGAGAGTTCCTCTTTTAATGTAATCAAGTAGAAAAGCCGACAAAAATAAGAAGTCGTAAAGAGGCTGAACAAGGTGCCAGAAGCACTAATGAAGGGATATAGAACAGTTAGCTTTGTGTTGCACAAAACATTTCAGCAGTCTGTTGGTGGACTGGTTGCTGTTTGATGAGATTCACACCAACACACCAATTCTCTGTGCCTCTCCACAGCACGGTAGTGTGGATGCTTCTGCTGCTTGCACTGCACCTGGCAACAGCATCAAGCATCCATTACCTTTGAGAGGAGAAACTGTTTTAACTGACTGTTTCCTTCCATGGGGAAGAGTCTTTCTCAGACCTTGTTTAGTCCCATACTGGTATTCAGCACAGTTGGGTCACAGCAAAGCAGGAGTGGTGTGGAGGTCACCCGAAGTCAGGGACACCCCCTGACAGACCTCTCTGGAAAACTGCTTTTTTGGGAAGATCAGACAGTATTGGATCACAGGCAGTGATTATTCTTTGGGCTTCTCTGCCTTGGGCTGGACTGAAGTGCAGCAAGAGCAGCTGCAGGACCTTGATGGGGTGCTGAGGACTGCTGAGCATCCTGCCCTGCCCAGGGTTTGCTCAGCTGCACCACCTGCCATGCCCAGGGTCTTGTGGTGTGTTTGGGTCTTGGTTAGTCATTCCTCTCTCTGAGCTGGTGCCCATCGTCTATTTGGACCCCAAAGTGACCCTTCTTCAGGTGGGAGCCTGCCCTTTTCTACAGAAGGGACTAGAGTGATCTGGGACAGGAGCTCAGGCAATGGTGTAAGGGGTGGTCACAGTCCTGCTACTGTGGAAAAAAATAAAGCATTTGAAGAATATTTGTCAATACCCAGACTGTGCAGTGACAATGCTTACTGGAAACAGGCCAACACATCACACAGCTGTGTTATCTCCAGCAAATACATCCCCAAAACCCTACTGTATTATTCAAGCTCTGGCCTGTTTTCAGTCAATGTTTTTGTTTGTAGGAACGAAAGCTAACAGGCTGTCACAAAATTGTTGAGAAATCTAGTTAGCAGGAATTAAAAAAAAAAAAAAGCCACCAAGTTGTGGAGTGTGGCAGGCTAATGACATAAGGCCTGGCCCTCCAAGTGATCTGTTAGCAGATGATGGATGAACGTGCACCTCGCTGCAGCGCTACCAGCCTTGCTCCATTCCTGAATATCTGTCAAGATGTTAAGTGGACGGCTGCAATCAGCAGTGAAATAAGACCTGTGTAATCTGATGTTCCACTTAGAAAAGAAAACAAAATTCCTACCACCTAATATGAGACTACACCAGTCAACACACAAAGGCCTTTCAAGCAGGCTAGGTATCTGATAAAATCTTTACACCTCATTATCATTTGTAATTTAGAGATATGGGTACAGCTGTATCTACAAACAGTGCATGATGACATTTCCAGGGATTTTTATCTGTGGCTGTTTCCAGTGAACAGCTCTTCATTCATAGGCATAGTTTTATATTCCATTTAATGTGTGCTTTTATTTGAGGTTTTATCTTGCTGCAAAGAGTAGGCTGCCTGTAAAAAATGTCCCCTCTGTGCAGTGGATGTAGATTAGCAAAAAAGGCAGCCTCCTAGTCCTCTGCAATGGAACTTTGGCTTTGGTTCATTCCATTCAGTCGAGTTGCTTTCTAGAAGGTGACAAGCAATGGAGAATTTGCTGTCTTTAGCTGCAGAAAAGTTCTACCACTTAGGGAGAAAAGCAACAATATGAATGTTAAGTGAAGTGCGATTTTGAGTAAATGTCCAGGACGGGACAGCCCAGAAACAGCATCAAGATTTGTTGCTGTTTAATCTGAGCCCTCCTGATTGCTCTCGCCCTGCTAGTTTGGATTACAGAGGATATTAGCAGATGCAATTGAATGCACAGCAGTTTGCTGTGAGAAAGCAATCAGCTGTGTAAGCACCTTGACTTCCTCAGCATTATGGTAGAGGTTTGCAGATGGATGTTGAGGCGGAGAAAGGGCATCTAGAGGATTAACTCAACACTTTTGCAGGAAATACTGGAGTNGGTAGAGTGCTGCTGCATCCTCCCTGGGTGCCTAGGACTGGTGGTGCCCCACCTGGAGGAACCAGGCTGCACCTCTTGTGTCTCGGCCCCTTTCCAAAGCAGATCAGGGTGCAGAGAAGGATGCCTTAGGTCTTATTCCAGGGAGCAGCTGGGAGACAGTGAAGGCACAGCCCTATGGAGGTGCAGGGGCGCTCACCTTTGCACAGGCACAGCTTCCACCAGCAGTGCTCTCAGCACAGGGCTGGATGCCATGCCTGGCATTTTAAACATGAGCAGTTCACTGACTGTGAACTGAACTGTGAACCACTGAAGAGGCTCCTCTCTTAATAGTTTAATAAAAGTTGAGAAATTTCCCATGTATAAATATATAGCTATAATTTCTAATAATATTAATGACATTTTGTGACTGAACTCACTGTAGTAGAGCAGAGCTCTCATTTTTTCAAGCTGTCTTTACAGCATTTTGCACCTTTACTCACCCAATGTGAACTTTGATTTTAGGATTAGAGTAATAAAAATTTAAAGAGAGATGGCAGAACACTTTGTGGAATACTTCCTTGCCAAAGGCATTGATGTCAACCTGATTCAAATACTGGAAGTCAAGCAGCAATAAAAAATATTACCAGGGTTAGTATTGGAAAATAATAGAATATTATAAATTAGTAGGTGATTAAAGACCCTAATAGCAATGCAGTATCCCTCATCCCCTTCAGGCTGCAGGTACTCCCAAATTCTCCTTCATGTCCTGTGTGAAGAGGGTCAGCCAGGTGCAGGGCATACCTTGTACAGTGACATCACCACAATCACAGTGATAGACCATTTAGTGCAGTCCAAAGGTGTGCATATTGTCCTGTCACTTGCCACTCTTGATAAAGTCCCAAATCCTCCAGCTTTCTGGGCTGAAGATAGTGTGTACACCATTCCAGGCAGCACAGTACAATGGACCATGAAACTGCTTAATGCTGTAGAAAATTGCTAACGCAACAGAACAGAGCCCCTTGAAAAATCAGCTAAGGCTTCATTATGCTTTCCTGGGTCCCTCTGACCCCATACAGAAGAGCATCATTTCCCAGAGGCACTGCCTGGGTATCTGGTGCCTTCCTGCCCTCCTTCCTACCCTCTGCTGGTGCAGGAGTGCTGGAAAGCTGCTCTTGCAGACACTCAACATACAGCTGGGTACTGCAGCTCACCAGCAGAGCTCAGTCTAGTGTCCTGCTCAGGGGCAACCCGGAGCAAAATGACTGAGGGATCTTCACCTTTCCCTTTGCTCCCCGTGCCCACTCTTCTGCAGGGACTGCTGCTGAAGGAGGGATGCGTGGGGGGTGAGAGAGGATCATCCCCAGATGCTGGCACCAGCATGTGCTCTGTGCCAGCAGTATTTGGCTGTTTAGAGCTAAGGGAGTCACCTGAGCTAGCTACAGCAGTGAGAGAAGAATCTGCAGCTGAAGCAGGAATACCCTGCAGCTCAACGGGAGGTGATGCTGTGTTGTGTTGTGTTGGCAGAAACACTGCCCTTTGGGTTGGGCACTGACTGGGAGCAGGCTCCCAGGCAATAAGCGGTGAACTACATGTTGTGCAGAAAAGTAAAGCGAACTTTGGTCACTCCTATTATTTGCATTATGGTAGTTTCTGAGGTATAGTTTCTGAGGGCACTATCAAGATCATGTTTGGGTGCTGTCCTGATGACAAAAGTTTGGTATGGACCCTTAAATACCTGGTGGCTCTCCACCTCTAGTAAAATTAAAAAAAAAGAGGTCTCCCTGATTTAGCAGTGAGAATGAGACTATGCACATCACATAGCTTATCAGGCCATAAAAATTAGGTTAACAGAGATTACTGAGTAAAGGAATTACATATGTAAGTGGAAATTAAAAAAAAGCGTAGTCACTATGTACATAAATGTGTTTCAGGAAAAAAAAAAGTCAGGACTGCTACAGGGAGAAACAGTAGCAGAATTTCATGTGAGAATCAAAGTTCATTGAGACATTTCAGCTTTCTTAGGGGGACAGGAAAGAGCAGCAGAAACCACTACTGAGGTAATTTCTTATCTATTTTTGTCTAATAAGCTACCGAAGCAGGAATACCTGGATGATCATGGATAACCCAGAAAAACAGAGTTGAGAGAGAGGAGATAAGATGCATGTCTGCAGTTCCCATTGCTGCTTTAACTGCAGAAGGAGCATAAAAATACTCAACTTTGAAAGGAGCATAAAAATACTCAACCCAGGGTTGGCATGACGTCTGTTTCCAGAGTAAAGGGGCTTCACATCATTGAAAGCCAGGCAACATAAAAGGTGCTTGGGCCTTTCTGAAAGGAGGGGGAGCCTGTGGTTGTGTTGATAGACTTAAGCCCCTTCCAGCCTCTCTGCAGCTGGGTAAATCTCCCTAGGATTGGGCTGGCTAACAGAAATATTGGCATTCCTCAGTGCTGGGTGAGTGAGTACAACTGATTCATTTCTTTGCTCTGCAGAGTAATTCTAAGCAGCTTCTTTTTAACTGAAAGGATCAAAGTCCCCAAATGAGAATGTGGTGAACTTGATACTTCTCCACAAGCCCAATAGGCATGGACAATATACATTCTGTAACCGAAACCTTTTGGGGTTTGTGTAATACAATACCCTTTCTGTAACCCCCACCCTTTTCTCCATCCTCATGACCCTGCTGCAGCTAAGGGACCGGACAGTAGAAAAACATGTCAAGCATGAAAAGCAGCAACTTGAGGGCAAACATGACCCCTCCACTGCTAGTTACTGAACTTCTGAAAGTACGTCAAGCAGCAGAATCAGCTAAAAAGGGAGGCCAGGGACACCTCATGTTGTGCAAGATGGGAGGTTAGGTCTTTGCTCTTTAGAACTAAAGTGTTTTGTTTTAATCATGGGGAGAGCTGCTGGCTTCGCACTGTGTGAAATAGATTTAGAAATCCTGAGGAAGGAGGAATTTCTCAAAACAGTAAGGAAAACAAAAGTCAGCAACAGGGAAGAATTGGCCAGCATTTTTATAACAGGAAATGTGGAGGATACTGAAAAGAGAAAATTAATGACACTGGGAGTATGATCCTGTTAGCTGTTATTGTTGACACCTCATCATTTCCAGACTAGAATGCCAACTAAGGCCATGTTTCACTTGACACTAACTTGGGTCCCTGTGCCTTGCCCAGAGAGCAAGAAACATTAAGCAAGAGATCGAAACTCTCTGGTAAGTAGGGAACAGCTCATGAGAAACTCCTTTGCATCTGGAATTGGATCAGCAGCCGCAACATGGCTGCTGCAAAAACTCTTTATGTCGATTGCACCAAATATTTTGCTGCATTTTATTTTCTGAGGTGGAATAAATGTTCCATTTCAAGCGGTGGAAAATGCTAGCTATACCTATTTTAAACACAAGTGTAATGTTTTATAGCCCATAGAGGAATAATTACAAAGTACAAAATCACAGATTTTATAGCAGATTTTCCCAGGAGTGCAGTTAGGAAAACAGTATGTGTCATGTAGCCAATTTAGATAATGATTCTGATAAAGATAAACTGAATTGTTTATAATAAGTAATTGGGTCTACAAAGGCCCAGATGACACAGACGAGCGCACGGGCGCCAGGCCGGGGAGCCGCAGCCCGCTGGTGTGCGCAGGCTCCCGCCCGCCGCGCTCTGGGGCTGGGTGCAGGGGACTCGGAGCCCAGATGCTGCCAACTGGCTCCGAGTTTGCTGAGGTTCCAGGGTGGTGCCTTTTGGAGGGTCTGTGCTCAGGGAGGCGAAGCAGCCAGCTCCTGCCTGGCAGCCGAACTGGGAGAGGCACCTGAAAGGCTGAGGATGGGAAAACGAAGGCCCCGCTGCCTGCCTTCCTCCTCAGGGAGTCCTAGGGCTCCTCAGAACTGGACCGTGAAGAATACTGACCTGGCAAATACACAGTGGCACTTTACCACAGGCAAGAGATTATTCCTTGAGTAGATTATCTCTCTGGAGATAAGACAAAATCCTTCAGACTTGAGTGGAGTATCTTGCCTAGCCTATTAGTAGATGACAAGATGCAGTTTGGGCCCTGTAAGCCTCTATCAATCACAAGATGAAGTAAAGCCCTAATTATCATTTAATTGCTGCCTTCAGCTTGAGCTGCCCTTCTTCACAGCTTTCTGCATCCATTTGAGATTAGGTTGCACTAAAATGAGAACCGTAAAGGGCCTGGCAAAGGTGTGAAATTCCCCCGGTAACTGAATTAATGGCAGCGTGTTCCTGCTGCTGGGGGTGTCTGTTCTCAGTGAAGACAGAATGAGGGAGGGCAAAGGGACATAATGGGGAATTGGCAGCAATAGCTCTCAGCCATTTGTTCTCAGAAAGAATGACACAGTACACGCTGGTTTGGCCAAACTCAAGGGGAACAAAGGAAATACCACTCGCAAACATTTGATTTTATGCTAATTTTGTGGAATTATGTCATGGCCTATTTTGTTGCATAAGAAAAAGCAGCAATATGTCCACAGAGGCTTGGGTGGGTGAGTACGAGCTGCAGAACATCAGTGGTAACTGTTATTTTTTTATTTTCTGCATTATTCTTCTAGGGCATTTTGAAATTGATTGACACACAGGTTTGGAGTGTTTGGCATTCGGTTAAGTTTTTGAACAAGGCTTGTTGTTGATCTGTTTTCATATGTTCTGCATGGCAGGTGTGTTTTCTCAGTAAATTGCAGAAGCAGAACAGTGTTTCTCATGATGAAACTCTTACACTGACGTTCATCATTAAGACACTTGTCTGCACTATGTAGCTTTGCAACATCTAATCCAATTTCAGAGATAATTACAGGCCATTAGTGCCTGACACATGGAGTTTAATAACAGAGTAAATATTGTGGTGATCCTTGGAAATGCATAAATAAATAGATAAATACACAAAATAGAGTTGTCTGGCTTTAAAAATGAGCTCTTAAAACTGGTATTGCTTGAGAAACAGGCATGGTTGGAACTGGCCACTTAACCTCTTTAGATGAAAGACATAGTTCCATGAATCCATCATTTTACTAGTCTGCCTGGCAAGCAAATGCTGCTCTTCCTGAACAGGTATTGCACAGTACGCTCACAGTGCCTGTAACAGGATGAGCTGTGCAGACTGAATGCCAGGGGCACAGGGTCAGCCCTTCCACAGTGCTTAGGTTCCAGGAGTCAAATATTGGGAAGTCTAAGCAGAAAATAAGCATTAATATATTGGCAGATTTTTAAAGCATATCTTGTTTCATTTAAAATATGACCCAGTAATGTAATTGAATTTCCCTTGTCCTTATTCTTCTACATTTTAATTCCTTTTAAGACCTTCCCCAAGCCTGTCCTTGGTGATCACAAAACAGCAAAAGCAGAGTTTTGGTGTAAGTGTAGGTGCTCAGCAGGTCTGAAGCAGCAGGATTGGGATTGAAGAACAGAAGGGACTGGTGGTGCCTGTGCCCTGCGCTTGGGGTGGTGAGTCGGGAAGCAGCAGTGCATCCCCCGAGAGCATCCTTCTCTTGGGCACTGGCTTCAGCAGATCAAATGCCTCTTAGAACTGACTTCAGGCCACAGAATCTAAGGATTAGGAGACTTCTGTTGGGTAGATGAGCGTGCACATCACAGGCTGTGCAAGACCCCTCTGGGCACTGGGGTAGCCAGCTGCTCAGAGCATGTGCAGATAAAATCTACTACCTGCAGAAGCTGAGACCAAACCTGCTGCTCCTGCACTGCACTGTGCAGTTTAACACATTAAGACAGGAGAAGGAAGTGGACTTGCCTAGAAAGACATTTTTCTTTGGAAACAAAATAAACTTGGTGTTAGAGACAGAGTTGAAAGGATGTCTGATCCTCTTCTGGGGGAATATTCGTTTTATCTAGCTGTTGTCAGAGACGCTGGCTGCAACTGGAGTGATCATCATCTTCCACGGACTTCACAACAGCTTGCTTTTTTTTTTTAAGAGTTTCACCTAACAGAGCTTGTTATGTTTATCTTGACATATTTCTGAAATGATTGAGATTATTTCTGTGTAAAGTGAGACTTTATATAGACAGATTTAAGCCAATAATGTTTTTCACACCTGAGTTATAACTCGTGTAAATTTCAGGTTCATAACAGGAGAGCTGCTGTTGCCTAATCTGTAACACTGCAATGGCCTATTAAGCTATTCCTTTAATTAAGGAATTGCAGTAAACAACACCTAAGCTGCTACTGCTGTACAGTATGTGCTTATAAATGATAACTGGTCCTTCATCACGTTGTCTGCTATAGAATCTGAAGTGCTTGACAGTAGGATTGTGAAGAGGAGGGCAGGCATGTAATTGAGGACAACACGGAATGATGCCTCATTTTCAGTAATTATGTGAGTAAGGGACTTCCCGATCCACATATCCTACCAGAAGGTTTTAAAAGAGCATGTTCTTATCTCTTTTTATGCTTGGTAAATCCAAGCCAAGTACCAAGAGGTACCTCAATATAAAACAGCACTCTTCAGCAGCAGCTGAATGAATGAGTGGCAGCGTGTCTCAGCAGTGTTAGGTGTGACCAGGACACCAGATGGCTCCAGTTTCTTCAGTCCAGCCTTCCCTCTGCAGTCTTTTGGGTTTGTGTCTCGTGTTGGCTGCAAGAAGATTCTTTGTGGCTTGACAGAACATCCTTGGAAAGGGCAGGGATCTGAATGCTGTGTGCCAAACACTGAGGAGACTCAAATTATGATCAGAGCAAGAAATAAGAGCTATGTAGTGACTCTGGTCAAACACCAGCAGACTGATGATGATTTCAGTTTTAATAAGTAAGATTCTCTTTGCTACTGGGAAAGCAGGGATTGGTCAGTTTTCAGACAGGTTTGCATGGGTCATGGTGAGTTTGTGTGTTTGAGTTTCTGTGCACCCACAGGCTCACCATGCAAAGGCAAGAATTTAGATCACCCAGATGCTCCGAGTGACATTTCTTTTGCTGCCAAAAAGTTTTGCTGTAATGAATTGGAAGTGCATTACCTCAGCTTTTTAGCTGTGCATCTTCTGATCCCTGCAAGCTCTAAAAGCTCATGGCTTTGTTACCCCAAAACGTCCACTGTGGGTACAGCACAACCTGTTGTGTTTGAGCTGCAGTTTGTTTAGCCCGTTCATCTCTCGCCTTGCCTCAGACCTGGGGAAGTGTGGTTACTGCACTCAAAATACTTCTTTGGGGAATCAGAGTATCCACATGGCACAAAGCCCTTGGAGAAGCAGGAGAGACTTGACCAAAGTCTGGCCTCCGAGGTGCAGGGCAGGGGCTGTGACTCCAGGCGAGATGCCCGGCGGTGCCGCAGGGACAGAAGGATGCAGCAGCCCAGGGCAGCGTGGCCAGGGCTTGGCTCTGTGCTGGGGCTTGGCTCTCCTGGCAGAACCTGCCCTGAGCAGGAGCCTATGTGGCCCTGGGCTGCTGCACCAGCTCTCTCCAGAGCACTAGGCTCAACTGAGAGCTCAGAGGGGTTTTCCTGCTTGCACTGGCCCTTCTGGAAATGACCTCCCACCTTGGCTGGCTCTCCCCTTGCAGGCAGGGTGCTCAGCAAGCCTCCAGCCTGGGCTGCAGGGGCCAGAACCCTCCTCTGCCACGCTCGGTGCCCGACTTGCTCAGGGGGAGCTTTCTGTGGAGCATGATCCATAAATTGTAAATAAGGGATCAGGATTTTGACCTTCTTAGATGAAAATGTTTGCTGGCTTAGTAGCTGTGTAAGTTCTAGGTGGACAGACTGTGTCAATAATCTAGGCATATTTTGGAAAATTTTAGGTCTGTTTAGGACTTGAGTTAAAAAGGGGATGTAGGATGTAAAAAGGATGTATTCTGGCTTTAGGCACATCGTTGTATAATATACTGTATTTTTTAATGAATGTAATCTATGTGGCATAGATCCTTATTACTAACTCAAGAGATATTTGTCTTGTAATTGTATCTTAAATGCCCATTTAATTTTAATAACAAATGCTCCTTAAAAGATCTTAACATAGATTTTTTTAATAATCATAAAGGGAAAGTAAGAAGTTTGTGAGGCCATCGGCCCACATGGCACAGCAGCATTCAGGGCTGAACACAGTGGTTGTGAAACCTCCTGCAGTCTGGGATGTGCTGGGCAGGGAGATCACAGGGAGGTGATTAACTGCTGCACGTGTATTAACAGACCAAAGATACATGTGAATCTTTCTGGGTGTAAAATAGCAGGTTTAGGTCTACTGTGAAAACCAAAGAACAACAAACACGACTGGCTAATTGGCTGCTTTTTGGGGTGGACTTTATACTCATACTCACTTTACTGGCTCTGGTGGGGAAAAATGCACTCACAAGAGCACAATGGATCAGAATGATTGGTTTGTTTTGCAGCTGCTATGATAGAAAACTGAAAAACATTTTTTAATCTCTCCATCCCTCCATCCCTTGTGCTATTTTTTCCACTTCAGCACCTTGATTGGTTTTTTTAGTAATTGATTATTCCTCAAGAATTCTGGTGGAAATTTTTCTTAACTCTGAGAATTTTTTCATTTCGTGAAAGTAATTTCTTTCACTTGGAGCCTGATTTGCTTACAACAACAACAATTTCTCATTCTTTTCCTAAATAATAGAATAAATAGACCGTAATGGTGAATAAAGAGTTTACATTCCCAAAGGAAAGAATACATCTGTGAAGATGAGTTTCATTAAACTGTTAACTGAAACAGTGACTTTTAAAATTGATTCCATCTTCAGCCAGTGTAGCCAGTGCTCTCCTGAAAACTGTATTTATGAAGCATTCTTTAATATAAGAAAGAAAAAAACCCCACCAAACATTAAAGGAGCCTTCCTCACCCTCTTTTGCTGTCTCTGGGTCAACATCTCAACCTCTTGATTAGATTTGGAACCTACTAATTAGATATAATTCATTACCTGCAAAAATGAGATCAAAACTCAAGAGCTGCTTTTCAGAAGGCGGCGATCTTTCCCCTCATCCATCATGGCTATAAGTAACCAATTTAAAGTCAGACAAATGCATAACCAGCATTATTACCTTGTCATAACTAGTTAGGGAGAAAGACCTGGAATAAGCTGGCATTGTAAATGGTTTTTATCACATTAGTTTGCAGTTATTTGTCAGCTACTTTGCTTAAGATAAATGCAGAACAATAATCAGATTCTAAAACTGAACCGTGGACAAGATTTTGTTAATTGCAAAACCGCTTCTGCCAACAGCACTCTGCAGTGGGGCAGAGCCTCCACCTCTCCTGATGGAGAAGTGTACTGACGAGTCTGGATGTGAACTCGAGTGTCTAAAGGACAGATAGAAGGGGAGCCCAGCCCTCTGAAGCACGGTGAGGCCTCAGCGATGGGTGGCACTGCTCGTGTCCCTGCAGGGCTGCTGGCCAAGGGGCCAGGGAGGAGTTCAGTCCCATCCTCCTGCAGTCTGTGGTTCATGGAGAGCAGTCCTGCCAAGGACAGAAGAGCTGCTCCCACTGCAGGAGGCTTCTCAGAAGTGCAGACATGTTCCTAAGGTTGGATTCTTGGTAATCGCAGCCATCGGGGCTGTTCTTCCTAATTGCAGGGAGGTTTTTATTGTGATAACAGCTTCAGAGGGTGGCTGATGGCTGCAGCTCTTGTTACAGGTATTTTTGGGGGACCGGTCTCATCCTCCCTGGTGCAGGGTGCAAGTCTGGGGAGCACCCCAGGAGCTGCAGTGCCACCCTCCCCTAAGGAGCTTGGATTTTCCTTAGGGCTTCAGTAAATCAGGGGTTAAATCTGTGTCTTAGGCTGACAATGTGAAGATGAGGTTCTAGTGTATAGATCCCAAACAACACTTTCAACTCTGCTCATATTTAGACAGAAGTGACTTCAAATTCAGAGTTCTGCTGTGGGGAACAGGATCAGGCCATGAATTGTGCAAACATTTGACTGACCATTGGAAACCACTCTCCAAATCTGGGGACTTCCAGTGCAGAGGAAGGTTCTTCATCTTGCTAAGGCAGTCAGGGCCACCCTTCCACAGGGTGAGACAGCTCGAGAAGTGGGAGCTGGTGTTGAGGACTCGAGTTCTCCCCTGTGAGGGGAAAAAGGCTTCACACGTCTTCTGGTAAAAAAAAACAACATTCTGTTTTGCATTGAACTGAAGTGTGCATTTTAAAAACAACATAATCTCTACAGCATGCTTGTGTTGGGGACAACACCTGTCCTGGTGGCACGATGCAGCTACTCAACTGGAGTGCAGTGCTAAAACACACACCAGTAACAAAGCCAGCAGCTCCGATAACTGCAAATGCAGGGGTTTGAGTCCTTCCTCCCCCCATTAAGAAGGTAGGGACAGTAGCTTGGCTTTTACCTCAGCTGCAGCACAAGTAAGATTTCAGCTGAAGATATTTACGAAATTATTGATTTTATACAGTGCCTTTTCTGAAAAACAATTACCTGCTTTATGTACCATTAACAGAGTGCCATGAAAAAAGAATTTACTGTCTGGGGTTCCTTTTGGTTTTCATAAATCCATGTCTAATTGAAAGTGTTAATGCAATAGCAACTTAAATTGTAGTAGGAATAGGGACACTTCCAAATGACAGGCCTTTAGAACTTGAATTACTCTTAGACCATCTAAAGCTTAAGCCATCACCAGGCAAGATAGGGTTTTTTTGGTGTACTTTTTTGCTGTTTGGTGGTGGATGTTGTTTTGGGGTTTTTGTGTTTTTTTGTTTTGTTTGTTTGCTGTTTGGGGGTTTCTGTTGTGTTTTAGTTTTTGTGGGTTTGTTTTGATTTGCTTGTTGTTGTTTGGTTTGCTTTGGGGTTTTTTGTTTGGTTTTGGGGTTTCTTTGTTGAAACCTCGATGCCTTCTGTCTGCCCCTGAGTATCAGCACGCTAGTGACGCTCGCTGATCTGGTGCAGAGCCGACTGTCGACACCCAGACTCCCATCTTGCTTTGGCCTTGGGGAGCACAACAAAAGCAGCAGCGATTCTCGCCAGACCCTGCTCTGTGTTCGTGCTTCTGCCCCCAGCACTGCTCAGAGTTCATCTCTGTTTCCAGACAAATACCTTCTGAAGGACAGAGAAATGGCTCCGCCTGATTTTTGCATTGCACGTTCACTCTACGGGGCCGATGAAATGTCAGGCTTTAGATGCAGGGTTTGTTTTGCTTTTTTGTGGTGTTGGTTTCTTTTTTTCCCTGGTTAATGCAGTTTAGGTGGCTGTAGCATGAAGCAACTTGACAAACTGTTAGCATTAATGTACTGAACATAATGAACACCAACCATACAGCACATGGTGCTTGTCTGCTTATTGGTGAATTTAACTCACTTTAATTGCAGCGTTACTTAAAGTGATGGAGATGTAGCCCTCAGAGGGATCATTTGAGGGACAAATAATGTATTTGTGTAAAATTAAAAAAAACCCCAAACGACTAGCAGATAGTACTACTAGCTGTAGTAAATTATAGATTAATAATTATTATCTAGATAGCACTTGGCTTAAGGTTAAAAAAGAGTCACTTCTGGAAAATAGGATCAGAGGTGCCCGGAGCGCAGCCGGCGGCACTGCCACTGCGAGCTGCACTGGTGGCCAGACGTTCACCACAGCACCTGGGAATAAATCCAGTCTGCTGGGAGGAGAAAGTGTCCACCCCCGGGGCACGTCAATGGAAATAGGAGGTGACAATGAGCCCCAGGCCTGCTCGGCCGGATCACATGGGTCTCCTGATTCTATTGAAGGTATTGCTCAGCAACCTGCCCTCTGAGCGCATCTGACACCTGGGAGGTTCTGGGTGCGGGTGGGAGGTGCGGGACCTTTACCCTCCAGCACAGAGCTGCTGCCCTAGGCGGTGGGACGCTGGTGGTGTTAGAACCTCCTTATGTCTGTCATTTGTACCCTGAACATTGAATATCTTCCTCATTATTCATCCTACCACACTAGAAACAGCTGGTCTTCAAGGGAAATTACCTAATGAATCAACAATAAGGCTATTGTGTAGGCGTGACATTTCTGATAATAAATTATTGCTTTCAGGAGGTTGACCACACTTGTCAGGGTTTTGTGAGTTACAAATTCAGCTGCCTTGTCTTATGCTGTTTTACATAACTGACAGTGTCAAACCTTGGCATTTGACTGTAAGTTATTCCCTCGACTTCTAGATCCGTATCATAGAATTTCTATCTTCGTTTGTTCAGAATAATCTTTGCCCATTTGCAATCTGTACTTTGAAATTATTTTCATTTGTGTTGAATTGATTATCTGTATTGTGTCATGTCTATCTTAGAATTAAATATTTAAATGTTTTTTTAACTTGAAATGTAAACAAGCTATAAATGCGAGGATTACACTTTTACATTTAATTTAAATAAATGATATGTTTGCATATTTCTTAAATGCTTACACTTGAAGGAGTAGTTTTTCAGAAACCCATGGCATGGAGAAAGACCTAAATACTCACTTCCTAGCTTTCCAAAAATATCTCAGTGCAGCTACTTAATCTAAAAGTGCTTGGTCTATACAGAATATTCTTCAAGAATTATTATTTTTAAAGCATGCTTCTTTTTTGACATGCAAGTGTTACTTGCTTTTTACCTTGTATATACAGACATATGACTAGTTAGTGATTAAAACCAAAAGTCTTTGCTCCCTCTTAGCTGAATGCAAATGATACTGAAATTCAGTCAGTATCTGCAACAAATTGTGTGCTTTATCTCTGTGGAATTCTGTGGAACCAGTTCTTTAGCTTTTAATACTGTAAGTCTTTTCATAAGTAGCCAACAAGTAGAAAAAGGACAGCACTTTCGTTTTCTGCCAGATTTCTTGGGGGCAAAATCCATACTTGCAAATATGAATGAAGTAGGTAAGTCAAGCTGGAAAGGAAGTCAGTATTCTTATGCAAGCAGTTGTGGAAGTTAAAAATGAGATCTAAGGCAGGGGATGCATGTTCCAGCAAGCACACTGGTTTTCGAGCACTCTCAGTGACTATTGTTACCCTCGTTCTTTTCACAGGTAGCTGATATCTATTGTCTGGGCAGTGCTGCTGCTTCTGTCCTGTACAGAATATAGAACTATAGAATTATTTTGTTTGGAAGATGTTCTTAATTTAAGGCAGTAGGGCATTTCAAGATGTAGTATAAGGCTCACTCTCAAAGTGGATTATTTTTATTAGATAACAATTCAGATTTTCCACAAGAAGACACGGACTAAAACCCAGTGTATTTAAGACATCTTTGAGGACTAGGAATCCAGCTTTGCTCAGTGCTGCCAGGGCTGTCTGAACTGGCCTTGTGGTTAATGTGGTGGCAGGATCCCTCTGTCCAGGGTTTTCTTGGAAGACCATTTGTAAATAGAGCAAGCCTAATAATTATTGCCCTCGACCCATCCCCGCAAGCCCCCTAAAACCAGAACGTCCCCAGGGAACCTGCAAAGTAGAATGTCCTCTGGGAGGATTGCACAAAATCTTGAGCACACTTCAGGCAGGTGCCTGGAGGCAGGATGCTCTGGAAACGTGAGTGGAGCAGGCAGCCTGCTGGTCCCTGGGCCCCCACCCTGGAGGGGTTTCTGGAGTTGGGCTTTTCAAGTCTCCCATAATTTTGGTTCCTTTGTGTGTTGCACCCCATGTGGGGTGCTCCCAGACACGCCGAGTGCTCCTCGCCCGCTGCAAGGGCAGCTGTTGGCAGCTGTGCCAGCAGCCAGGGGCTCCCTGTGGAGCAACCCAGTGAGTGGAGGATCTGCAGCCTCTGCCTTTGCTTCCCAGCCTCGTTCTCCAGCGTGTGATGTGACCTCCTCAGCAGCTGCAGGAGCTAGCAGGAGACCTTGGCTGGCCATGGCCTTGGTCTGGGGCGGCCCTTGGCATGGCAGGCCAAGGCAGGGTGGATCTGTGCCCGTGGGGTGGCCTTGCCCTCAGCAGTGGTTTGCTGCAGGCTCCCCGACCACAAACCCTGCGACCAGCCCAGCTGAAGGGCAGAGCAGAATCTGTCATGAGACACTGTGACCTTTAAGTGTCATATCTTGGCATCAGTTAATTAAGTGCGTGTTTTAAGCGTGCTGATAGTGATGAGCTAGCGGTGGAGTAGCTGTTTAATGTGGATGTGTTCTGTTTATAAAACAACACCCAAAGCCGGGACGGGTACTCCGGGAAGCCCAAGGCAGGTGCATGGAGCCATGAGCAGCTCTGCAGCCAGAACCTGTTGTCCTGCTGTCACTCTCCCTTGGAGAGGACCCTCCTCACCACCTCCTGCCTTTGCTGTGCTGTCTTTGTCTTCTGTTCCCCATGTCCTGGAGCAGGGCTTGTCTCCATCCCTTCTGGGGACGTTTTAGCTGCTCATGGTACCTAGGAAGGGTGCATGGGGATACCCTGAGAGGCTGCACCAGCTGTCTGTCTGCTGCCAGTGCCAGAGCAAGGCACCATGTGGAGGGCCTGAGGGTCTGGCTCTGTAGCAGTGTGAATGTGGTCACCCGGGGTGTGCAGAACAGTGGTAGCATGTTCTCCAGACAGGGCTGTGGTTGAGTTCATTGCTGACTAGTCAGGGCCCAGTGATTCACATGAGCACCATTCAGTTGTGATGCAGAGATGAGGTGACTGAAAAAGAGTGGAAAAAAGAATTAAAAAACATAGAGTGAAAGACTGACCCGACAGTTTTTTGGTTTGGACCAAACTGACCAGCAAACTTAGCAAGGTGTTAATGATACTCAGTCCTCTGGAACCTTTAATTTTTTTCTCCAAATTAATGTAATTTCTGGGGGTCCATTATGGAAAGCAAGTGCCTGCTGTGCTCTTTCCTTTTTCAGATAGTGAAAATTCAGCTGAAACAAACAAAAGATGTCATAATGGTGTCACATTGTCATTTAACTTTCCCCACCAGTCTTCTGATAAAGACACATATTCAGCAGCATACAGACATAACAGCGGTTCTGTCTCCAAAATCTGGCTTTACAGCGTAAGGCCTGTTGAGTTTCCATGGCAATGGTCACAAATTCCTCCCCAGCTCTTCAAAGTGAAAGACATATTTGTTTTGCTCGTGCAACTTTGTAGCACAAAAGCGCTCTCTCTTTTTTTTCACCTAACACCTGCTAATCTGCACTTGGGCCCTTTGAAGCCTCCTGCTGATCAGAAATTCAAATACATTTTTGCATGATAATCTTAGTGGTAATCTAGAGCTTGTGTCTTTCATGTTCTGTCTGTGAAAACAGTTTTCTTTATAAATGACCAGAGAGGCTGGTCCTGGCCGCTGGGGAGGATGCACGATGGGGAGATTGGGTCGAGTCAGCAGCCTGGCTGTCAGTGTCTCGAGGTGCAACGTGGTTGGGACAGAGCTATCAGATCAGGGCTTGGTAACCATCATTTGCTCTGTCAAAAGAAGGAAAAAGGAGAGAGAGATAAGAAATAAGAGGGGGAAGGGCTTCCCTAGCTCCTGGTGAGCACGGCTCAGTGCGTCTGGCTCTGGCTGGAGGATGGACGGGCTCACGAGGAGCAGAGCTGGGCATCCCAGGTGCCTTCAGCCATCGTTCTGTGCCCTGCTCTGTGTGTGTCAGCTCAACAAAGGCAGCAGTACAGCTGCAGAGCCAGGCAGATGAACACTGTCTGCAGTGCTTCGCTGGTCACCTGAACGGCCACACAGCCCGTGCTTGCCCTGGCAGCCGGGGCCTCTGCGCTGCTGCCTTCCTGCATGGACCAGCTGCTGTTGGGACCCTCCATGGCCCCCCACACTGGTGTGACGTGGCTGCACACGATGCCCTTCACCTTCTGGTAGCCTCTGGCCAGGGGCTTCTCTCTGTGGGCTAAGCCATGTAGCTCTTCCTCCATACCCTGAACTTGATAAATTACTACCTTTCAGAAAAGTCTCTTTCTGAAAGCTCATGGCACATTTCGGGGAGCAGTGCATACTTGCTGTTTCATACAGGATCACTAGCAAAATGTTTCAGAGAGGTTTTTCTGTTCATTGTCTGTTGCATCTTGCTGCTATTCAGACTCTATTCAAATTCTCTTCCTTTCTTTAGGGAGAAGAATCTGAGTGCACAAGGGGGCTATGGTATCTGCAGACAGATAATATAGCCATGTAATATAAACATGGCAATAATTTCCTTAGGCCCTGTGATCCATCAGGCATGTTGAGAACGGTTGGCAAAGGTCTGGGGAAGTTCCCAGCTCTGCACTGCAGCCACAGATAAGATCCCTTTCTGCCTTGCTCAGCTCAGGATCCACACCCCTGGCACTGGAGAGGTTCAGCCTGTCCTCTTTCCTGGTGGTTGAAGTCATTTGCCCACAGCTTGCAGAGCTGACTGATACACCAACATCAGTAATTTACCAAAGTGGGGGGGAGTGAAAGAAAGCTGCAGCATAAATCTCAGTCTGGCTTTATTCTTTTACTTTAGGTTATACGTCTTAAAAGGAAAAATGCTGACAACATGCTTGCTCACAAAAAGCCCTTTGAGCCAAAGCCAAGAGCTTGCTCAAAACTGGTAAAAAGTCAAAGCTTGGATCTGAGAGCAGCACTGAATTTTCCTCTACTTCCTTCTCTGTTTTAACTTTCCAGTAGTTGAGGAGACATTCAGTGTGCCTGCTGCCTTTTGCTCCGAGGTGTGGGTCAGAGCATGCTTTTGTCTTCTGAACAGGCGGTCTGACTTGGTGAGGATCTGCTGGAGTTGGTGTGTTTGCTTTCTTTGTATCTGTTACTCTTCAGTCTGACGAGTGTGACTTTAAAACAATGTTATTTGGACTGAAGCAGCGCAGCCAGGCAACAAGGGGCCTTGTGCCTCTGAGAAGGGCTTTTCACCTCCACAGAGAGCACTTGGTGAATGGTAACATCTGCAGAGCAACGTGCCTGCAGAACTCCCTGTCCCCTGGAAGGCAGGGCCAGGTCCATCCCATAGTAACCACTGCAACCAAAGCAACAGCCGCCTCACCTTAGGCATCCTCCTGTGCAGCAGGAGCTGCTCGGTGTCTGTGCACTCCAGTGAGGGGATGTTTCTGCTGTAGTACTGTTCGGCTTGGGTGGTGGTCAAGACATGAGGTCCTGGAAGCTAGCTCTGGGTGCCATCAAGATTTCCAGCCTAGTAAATCACAGGGTATAATTTTTTGATGAGGATCGTGCCTGGGTAAGGGGAGCTCGTGTGTTTTTCTCCTTTCTAGCAATCTCAGTGCCTCCTCTAACACACTGGACAAATGATCACTTGCATCTGCAGGCAGCTGTTCATAATTTTGATAGAGGTCCTCCTACAAGCAAATGCAGTGCAGTAGCTATGTGTGTTGCAGTGGCTTTCCACCTGAACTCTTGCACAGAGGAGCTCTGTTGGAAGGGTGGGTGGAAGGACTGTTTCTGCTCCCTCCTGAGCCTCAGAAAGCACGTCAGCATCTTTGCATTTGCACATGGTGACAGGAGTACCTGTGTTGTTATACAGACAGCAGCTTGTTGACCTTTACAAACCTTTCCTAAAGGAGTGGCCACCCTCCCTTTAAAATGGGGAGAGCTGAGAGCCTTGAATTATTGAGGAGTTTAAGATAAGAATCCCAGGGAATCTCCTGCCAGAATCTCCTTCCTCCCAAACCAGGGAAATGCAAATTTGCTGTGTTCTCTGTCCTCTGCAGAATGGTGTTCCTTCTGTTCTCCCATATTGATTGCCCCTCCAACTTCCACTTCCAGCTACCTACATGCCTACCAGTATCCAGAAGGTGCAATGTAGTCTTTTCCACAGAAGCTCATGGGTCCAGAATCTCATGCCCAAAACTTGATGCTTTAATTTAAAAAACAAATATGTTAAAAAAAAAAAAAAGTTATTCCTAACTTTTTTAGTTATAAAGTTGATCTATATGGAATGAACTGGGTCCTCACAACTGTAGCAGTGCCAACAACATGCCTTTTATTGCTTCTAGTGCTGTATCATGCACTAGTGTTATAGCCAAGCTCCCCAAGAGAATGCAATAAATGTTCTTCTTAAACCACAGGGGCTTTTGTGATCTTCCCACTTGCTATTTATAGCTGATTAAGGCTCAATCATGTGATATAATGGTAGTTCCCCCATGCAATATTGATCCCAGTGGGAATGAAGGGCATTCAGCACCTCACATGATCAGACCCTTCACACCCGTGTCCTGCTGCTCGTTACAGAATATGAGCAGTAAGACTGAGCACTCCTCGATTTTCTTATTCAGACTCATTTCGAGCTCCGGCTCAGACTGGAGATTTGCTGAGTAAATAGTCTCAACAATAATCTCAGCCTGATTCCAACTAATTAAATCCTGTACAAACATCCCTCTCCGGGCCAATATAGCGAAAGACAACGAAAACACAGAAAACCAGACATAGCTTTCCTCCAGATTTTGCTCGGCCCTTTAATCCTGTATCTTTTGAAAGATAGTAACGTCCATAAGATGAGGGGTCAGCCTTCCTGCCCTCAGCATCAAGCAGTGGAATTTTTCAATAATGAACAGCTGGGTCACCAGCGACACAAAAGCTGCTGTAATATCCTGTAGGCTTACGGGGCACAACAGAAATCCCAAAGCAAATCATGATGTACACAGAAAGGGACCGTCCTTTTCTATTAAGGAGGCCACTTCAAACCAGTCTCGACACCACCTTTTCTCCAGCTTTTTGGTGGCGAGATTATCTCCTGCGTATATTTAATCACACATTGGGGGGTGGCTTTGATTGCCTTTCTAGAGTCAGAGAAGTTAAAGAACATAGTTTGAAGGCTCTTATTATCAGTGCTCCCTCCACATGCTCTCGGCCAAGATGTGTTTACAAACAGCCACAGAGATCAGGGAGAACAGAAATGCTACCCTGGACTCAAGGCTGGGTTTGCATCGTTGTGACAGAACTGATTGTATTAACCCAGACTCCAAGTATGTGTGGTGAGAGCTTGTGGGAGGGGGAGGTGGGGGGTGTTGCATTTGGGTTTTAATTTTTATGAAACCCCATGGAATTCATTGTCGTTTCCAGAGAAAGAAAAAGTTACCTTATAGGGTTTTTTCCTAAGTACCCAGTAAAGCAAAAAATAAACCAGGATAACGTAACCAAAAAATAAATACTATAAAACCCCTTTAATGTATCACAAAAGTCAGTTTGAGATGTATGCAAGATATGTTGGAGATTCCTGATTAAAAGCAGTTTGTGTCAAGGAAGTTACCACTTGCAACATGTAGAACATCTGACAGTGATTAAATGGAGCTAGCTATTAGATTTTCCTAAAGAAACAATAGTTAAACATATCTCCACAAGTATGAAACACTTTATGTACTGTATCTGGTACACCTCATTTAAATTGACTTAGATGGAACAGACACACTAAGTCTAACTAGTAGGTTATTAAGAATATAAACCTGGTGCCCAAGAATTTACAATCAGTTATATGGGAGGTATCCTGACTTTCCTCCTTTTCCCAGGGCTTTCATTTACTAAGCATGTGCTGTAAAGATGTCACATTTACAGCAAGGGATATGTTTAGGATGTTTCTTACAAACAGTTTTAAGTTACATACCTGTAGCAAATGCATCTTGCTATGCTGTAATGTGCTGTGTAGAAAGCCTGCCATGGTCTCAAGAAAATGTATGTTAAAGGGAGAATGTACATATTGGGAAGAACATTCTTTTTTTTTTTTTTTCTTTTTTTTCAATTTGCTTATTTGAGCTTGAGAATTTTTCATAGAAAAAAAATTTGTTTTCTACAGGGTGACAAGCTTTTGAGCTCTGTTAAACCACTTAGAGGCTGGAGAAATATGGTTTAAATTAAGTATATCATAATTCTGATTCTGGTGGGTAACGAAAAGAAGAGCTTGGAGATTCATCCAGCCTGTGGTGTTTGGTAGTTGCAAATAAACTGTATGCTGTAAGTAATAGTCATTTTAAGAGTTCCCTAAGAAATACCTTTTTGTTTCCTTCGTTTTTGGATCAGGAGATGTATTTGGATGGTTACTGCAGGGCTGTGCTTGCACTTGGTGCTTTGATTCCTGTTCGTACACTGCAAAGAGGCAGAGGCAAGTCCGAAGACTCGAGTTCAGCATTTCAGTCTGCCTTCAATTATGGATTTCCCCATTACTGTGTAAGATGAGTGTGCAGAATTGCTGAAGTAAACCACTACAGTGCTATAAGCCCAATCAAAATCACTGTTTCAGAGTGTGGAAATCATATAAACAGTGTTCATACCTCTTTAAAGTATGTCACTTTCACTGAAATGTTTGTAACATTAATCCTGCTTCCACGGCAGCCAAAGGAGGACTCCTTTCTGGGCTGGTTTTTAAAGCCCTGACCACCCTCATTCCCTCTATCTGTGCAAGGTCAAGCCAGGGATGGTGTCCGGCTCCTCCAGAGCAGAAGAATGCTGAGGGTCAGTGTTTAGTAGGTGGGAAATCATGTGAGCAGTCCTCCTGGGGCTGAGAGCTGATTTACGGCTAAGTCAAAACTTCTCTCATTTGCATAATGCCAAGTCTAATAAAATATTAATGGCTAGCTTGTGTCACTTTCAGATAATTTAAGATAGACAAAAAATAAATTGGAAAAAATTGCCTTGAAAATATGAGAGAATAATTGAAGACAATGTCTTGGGTGCAAGAAACATATTTTGCTACTTTTTATTGAATTACCATTTTCAGATTTACAAAATTGTCTGCTGAGTTGCTGCCAGGTGAAAGTCTGCCTTGTGCACAAAATTGTCCAGAGGTCAGTTGTTTTAAAATGGGAACCACAGATCCAGTGGAATTCCAAGGGCTGATGTGGATCATCTGGAGGATGGACTTGGAGGCTGTGGCAGGTATGCTTCATGGGGTGGCAGAAAGGCTCCTGCTACAAGAAATGACAGTTTTAGAGGTAGTTGTTCTCTTACAGTTGGATTCAGTTGAAACGATCAGAGCTTGAAGCTTTGCCAAGAGTTCACTCCTAACCAAGAGATCATTCCTGCAATTAGGGGATAGTCTTGACCGACCCATTCTGTGAAATGTCAAACTGAAGTGTGCATGGGAGCAAAAGAAACCACAGGGCTACATGACACTTCTGGGCTTGGTGCTCAGCTCCAGATATTCACCCTATTCTGTTTCTGCCATTTGGCAGCTGATGACCAAAGACAGTTTATATAATAAGCAAGAAAAATACAGGAGCTGTAACTCTGCTCTGTGTAACTGTCAGCAGGGCCCAACTGTGGCTCAGCAGGAGAAGGGAAGCTGGCCTGGTGTGGCAGCTGGTGGGACGGGCTCTGGCACAGCTCCTCCAGCCCTTCCCCAGCCCTGAGCACAGCCCTGCTGCCCCAGCTTGGTTTTCCCGTGCTCACTGCTGGGTTAGATCAGGGCTGTTAGTCATGGTTACTACAAAAGCGATGCTGGCTGGCTGTGCTCACAGCCTTGCAGCACGGGGAGCAGAAAGCTGCTGTCGTGGAGAGCTCAGGGTATACATGGAAAAGCCAGGCAGAGAGTGTTCCGTGGACAATAAGCACATACTGCATTGGAGCCATGGTGCCTTGCAGAGTGGAGTGCAGCTGCTCAGGAAAAGAAGAGGGGACACAGTGGTGGGATGAGAGTACAGTGTGGCTGTGAGGAGGTAAAGATTTCTTCTGAATTAGCAGCAGGAATTGGAAGTCACACCTTTACTCTTGTGCCTGTCTGGGGTGTGGCAGGTGATCCTTAAATAAAGGGCAGTAAAGAATCATCTTCTGTGAGCAGCTAAAGACAGAGGTGTGGGACCAGGAGAGTCTCTGCTCACTACCAGCAGGGCAGCCTGCCCGTGAGCCCACAGGCACCCCTGTGGAATGGCTGTGGGTTTGAGGGTGCTGCAGAGCTGGCAGTCCTTTGCTGTTCTGCACAATTACCATCACAGACTCACTGCAGTTTACGTTTGTGTGTGTACCTGTTCCACAGCTATAGATCTGAGCACTTCTGCAAACTGCAAGAGACAGCTAAACGCAGTATAGATACGTCTCTGAAAACTGTATAGATAACATAGTATCTGATACAAAGACCTGTCTTTTGTTTCTCCTCCTGAACTGACCAAAATTTCACTTCCCTGTTTATTCCCTCTTAGTATTCTCCAGGCAGAGCGCCTGCTCCCTGCTGAAGTGGAGTGCAAGTCAGTGCTGTAGGTGCTCGCTTCCTCTCTATGCAGTTTGACTTCAATGTCAGCTATCATCACCCTTGGCAGGGCACTTTGAAGGGTCCTCCTGCAATATCACATCTGTGTTTATGTTCTCTGACTCAGAAAATCAGAACTGACCCCTTCCTCCTCTGTCTGCCTTCAGCAAATACTGACAGCAAGGGCATCATTTCTTTACAAACAGAACAGCAGCAGTCTCCCAAAGGGGCAAAACAGAAGAAAAACATGCAGACCTCAAAACAATAACAAAAAAACACCCACCTCCAAAAACAGCCTCCACACCTTTTTCTCAGCTTTGTGATCTCTCCATAGTATGGCAAAAATGTTCAGTTTTCATGTACATAGAGGCTGCACAGATCAGCTCTGGAGCCACCTTCATCTTTAATGCCAGGAAACAGAACCCTGTCAGCTGGGTGAGATTTGCTCCTGCATCCCTGTGTTCCTACAGAAACCACTGTGATCACCTCTTTTTTGCATTTGTAGGTGAATTCTAGTCTTTAACATAAGATGATTAAGAAAATGATAAGCAGAGCCTGATCAAGAAAGGCAGGGGCTTTTGTTGAAAGTTGCTGACAAGTTTTCCATGAACTGACAAGCAATAGAAACCTAAGGAAGATTGTTCTCTGCTGTGCACCAGCTTTCAAGTGCAAATGCACAGCCTGACACATGGTACCTGAATCAGGGGCTCCCCTTTTTGCTTCATGTTCTCTGTTGCTGTCATCCCTGCTGTTGGGTACGATTACAGGATCATGGGCTGCTTTCATGGTAGTCTCCTAAGTTCAGTAGTGTTTGTCGTTGAGAGGCCATTTGGGCAGGCACACAGTTCATCTGTTTACCCTACACTTGCTCAGAAAGGGATGTGAACTTTTCTTGACCAACTCGGGAGTTCCTACAGATGACTATTGCACACAGTCTTGGTATTTCAGCTTATTTCCGTGTATTTGGCAAAAGCTGATTTCTGATGTGCTACTGAGACCTGCACAGTCTTTCTCCCAGTTCTGACAGAGCTTGGAAATAAAATGCTTGTATGTGCTCCAAATGAGATTGCAACTCCATAGTTTTAACACGTTTGTCATCTCTCTGAGATCTGTATCTCAGAGGGATTTAAACCGTGCACCACGAGGACATAAATCCTGTGCCCATTTCTGAGTACGTGGTGTAGTGTGGACAAGGTTGTGCAGTCTTTTACGTGAACCAGGGGGTCGCAGGAAGGTGAGGAGGGTTTGTGGCACTGCTCTCTGATTTTTGACCTTGGTCTATTGTAGATCTGTTTTCCCCCAATACCTGAACTCTTGAAAGACCATTAGGATCCGAACATGTTACTCTTGTTGGGTGTGTTTGGAAACTTCTGAATGTGCTTCCAAGTCATGAGAGACCCCTTGCCTGGGTCAGCTGAGTTGGTTCTGGACTGGCATTTTCATCTGTTGAGAGACTGTTTTTCAGAGAGTCCAGTGTAGCCTTTTTTCTTTTTTTTCTTTTCCTTTCCTCTACTGAGTGACTCTGAGTCCAGCTTCATTACAAGACAAAGGATGGTGTGAGCTTTCAACAAGCAGTGGTTGGATATTCTTTATCCAAGAGCAAGCCCGTTACACTTTGCCAGTGTAAAACACACTCCCACCGAGGAGACATTAAACAAAAGCACTTGTCTGGGGGAGTGGGGGGAAGGCTGAAGCTGCCAGCCACGATCAGATGACAGATATTTTTGTTAGGAAATAATACCTTTCTCTGATTTCCTGAGAAGTTGACTATAAAGCATAAAACAAGGGACAGTGATGAAATCCAGAAGAATTACCTCTGTGTATTCTGCTGGAGGAGAGCAAACAGGTACCTATGTGCTGCCCAGGTACCACAGGCACTGTTTGGACAGCTGCGTTGCCCGTTGAAAGGTGCTGCTTGATGGTGGCTTGGCAGTAATAACCCTGATTTCATATAAGGTTCATATAAAATGGTACATCTCTATAGAGATAGCTGTGTTAATAAACCCTACACAGCAGAGAAGTTGGATTTTCTGATGCAAACCAACTACTAATGTAAAACATGCTCCTGTGAGAATTCCTTGAAAAACTGCATTTGCTGCTGCAATAACAGTAAAAGGTCACGCTGGATCACATTTGCAAAAGGTCAGACACTGGTGGAGATAACGGCCTGTGCACACAGAGCAAAATTTGGTAGGTTCATTGTAGTTCCATCTTCAGCAGAAAACCAGTCAGGATTAGACTTGGATAAAAGTTCCTTGCATTTTGACCAACTTTGTGGTGAGAGAGGGATTATTCATATAATACGGAGTGTCTCTGGGCCTGGTAAGAACTGCAAAAAATATATCAGTATTGTTAAATGCACCTCTGTGCCGAGCTCCTCCTGTGTTTGTGTTCTTGAGATGCACTGGGATGAATGTGTGTTCAAAATGGCTGTGCCAGCAGGATCACAGAACAGCTTGTTGAGCGTGACGTGGCACAGGTATGTAAAGCAAAGTTACTCTGCAACTTCCCAGACTGACCTCTGCATATAAATCTCATGGGATTAGGGAATTGTTATCCTCCGTTTGGTGGGAAGTTTTTGGTATGAAGTGGTCAGAGTTCAGTTGTTTGCTGCAGAGGACTGCATTCTCTCAAGTCAGCTCTGTGGGAATCTGAGAAATGCCTCCCCCACCAGTTGCTGCTCCCTTCTGCAGCCCCCCGGAGCCCCTCCAATAGCTGACAAACCTCAAGCACAAGGATGAAGAAGTGTGTGCTGAATGCTGCCTCTCCAGCTGTTCTCAACCAGATGTGCTGAAAATGTTGCAAGCTTATTCTCAGCATTGTGGCTTTTTCCTTTAAAGAAAATATATTCCTGGAGAGGTCCCCATAATTGAAATGGTCCCAGGAGGAATTAGCATTTCTGTACACAGTGGCCTCTCCATGAGGCCCAGCAGAAGCAGTGAGGAGAGGGGCTGTGGGACCTGGAATCCCACCTAAGAAACTCTTCAGCATCTTGTAGTCCAGACTCTGGTTCTTATGTAAATGATATATAGTCTGCCCCAGGGTAGTTCTGTGGAAGGTGTGAAGGATTTAGGTTGTTTTGAGTGATTCTGTGGTGATACTCATTTGTGACAAGGCACGGTCTAGAGATGCCCAGTGGTTTGTAATGCTTGTCCCTGCAGGAGAGGGTAAATGAAGGTCTTTACTGATAACAGAATACAGATTCATTAGGCAAAGTGCCTCTTTCTTTCTTTCTCCGAATTATCAGGTACCAGTTAAGAGACACAAGAAATGCTGTTGTTTATCTTTGGAAATGACACATTAGTACATGTCAGAGGCTCCCGAATGCTTCAGTTATAGAAGGCAGAGTATATTCATGGCTGGAGTCTGCCCCTAAATCTGATCACATTCTCTGCTGGCCCCAAATTGCATCACAGTGACCCTTGCGGTATAAGGTGTAATATAAAGCAGCAACTGACAGTAGTTGCTGCAGCTGCCTGAGACCTGACGGGGTTTTACTGAGCACACCAGAGCATTCGGTACCATTTATTGTGAGTCTCTGAAGGATGCAGAGTGATCAGTGTTCTTGGAAATGAATGGGCTTTTCATGTTGTGGATTTCATTTCTGGGGATGGACGCAGCTCCCGAAAGCAGGGGATTAATAGTCCTGGCTGCTGTGAGCTGAGTGCAGCCGGCACTTCGCACTGGGCTTCAATCAGACTGAAAAGTGTGGGACTCGGGAAGAGGTTTCCAAATATTTGACAGAGCTACCAGTGACACTTGGTGCTATTCCTATTCCTAGGCTGCCGGCCATAGCCAGTAAATTTTCCCAGAGAATCGCTGCTGTCCGCGGCAGAGCTTCAGCGTCGCTCCTTCGTAACCCCCCGTTCTGCCTGAGATTTACCTTTGCTCCGGGCAGTTTGGTGTTGCTAAGCAAGCGGAGCAGCAGCGTCTCCGGCATGTTTGGGGCACTCGCTGCTAGGCAGACACTTCAAATAAGCCTCTGGAGCTGAAGTGCTGACGAGAGCTGCCGCCGCTGGCATCCAGCTAATTTTTTTTTTTGTAGAAAATGCAGCAGAGGCTCCAAGGAGGCATCGCCAAACACTGAGCGCTGGAGTTAAAAGAGTGCGAGGGGGGCTCTTTGTCTGAGCACCGGAGCGAGCTGCGAGGAGCCGGGAGCAGAGGCCCAGGGGGCGGGATGCTGCCGGGGCAGGGCTGGGAGGCACAGCGGGCACTGCCCAGTGCTGGCGGCCTTGGCAGCGAAGAGCAGCTCCAGCCGTGCCTGTGCCAGCCCTCCCTGGCTCTGCTCTGCTGCCCAGCCAGCCGCGGGATTTATGGGGCTGGTAGAAGCAAAGCATCGCTGTGCACTGCCCGGCGCTGTGGGTGCTGCCCCGCATGTGCCCCGCAGGAGCAGAGCCACTGTGCCGGTGGCCGCAGGTGGTGCCGTGCGGGTCTGACCCGGGCACCCCGCGGCCACCCCGGCACCCCGCGGCCACCCGGGCACCCCGCGGCCACCCGAGCCTGCGCCTCACCTCTCTGCCGCAAATGGTAGCGGGTGTCGACCCAGATGGGCTTCACCAGCGCAACTTTACAAGGTGTCTAGATGGAATATTGATGGATTTGGGCCTCAGAGTGACTAATTAGCATGCAGGATTCCTCAAAAGGGTTAACATGGGATCTTTTTAATTGTCAAAAGAGTTTCAGGCTATTAGTGTTGGCATATTCTTCAATAATCTGTTTTATTTTTACCTGCTGGGAGCTTAATTAAAAAACAAAGAGGCTCAATTTAAAGCCCATTACTATGCTAATTTTGTAAGAACTGGGCGGTGATTAAGAAGCTTTAAAACGAGGAGTTTAGTTTGCTCTAGGGAATGGGTTGGAGGCAGGTTTTATTTCGTTTCATTAGCTAGCTACAATTATTTATAAACTAAATGGAAATGATATTAAAGAGTAATGAAAAAAACCAACATCTATGTATTATTGAACAGCAGAACTTTTTTTAATTTAGCATCGAAGTGTGCAGAGCCTTTATTACTGCAACTTGCAGTTAACGCAGCTAAATGCAGTTGTTAAATATAAGAGGCTTTTAAAATATGCCCATAAATACAGAGCTGTCTGGTTTGCTTTTCCTATAGATCACTGCAGTAAGTTTATAAAGATATCAACGTGACAATAAAGATGAACTACTCTCTCTTTAAAAAAATATTTAATGAGATTTTATGCAGGAAAATTTCTTAACAGAATAAATTGTGACGACTTTTTTTTTTTTCCATCCTATGCCTGTAATGTTGTACAATCTAAGCGACACAAACTTTTTACTGTCTTGCCTGTCCAAACCCGGAATAATCCGTGCAATGGCAGCCCCCGGGAAGAGGCTGCATTGAATGGCTGCTCAGCAGCTGAATGCCAGGCAGGTGCCAGCGCTGGGGCTGGAGAGGTGCCTGGGATGTGGTCTGGGAAAGGCTGAGGTGGGCAGAGGGAAAGGCTGAGGGTGAGCAGCAGGAAAGCCTGGCTCCAGTTTGTGAGTGGGCAGCGTGAGGATGGTGCTGTGGCTACAGGGCTGGCCAGGGAGAGGTTGCAAGGCTGGCAGGAGCCCAGGAGAGGGTTCCAGGCCTGGGCAGCTTTACTGACCTGAGTCTCCGAAACAAGGGCATCTGTCTGTGGCATCTGTGAGGATGTGGGCAGGAGATGTGCCCTGTATCTGCCAGAGGAACTGGGAAAACTGGTACCAACCCAGCCGTGGCAGGAGGAGGAGTGCTGAGCCTGTGCCTGGAGGAGGCACTTTGGCGGCATTAGGTCTTTCTACAGAAATAATGCTTTAAAAAAAAAACGTAGCTATTCCAGCTCGTGTGGCATGAAGTCTGGCTAGTCTGGCTTACCTAGTATCTGAGTTAACTTAGCATTTGAATTCACATTGAAACAGTCACTCAGTTCTTCTAAGGAGCACAAGCTCCCCAGCCCACTGACCCTCCCTTCTGGTCAGTGCTGAAACCCTTTGCACCGCTGCTGGTCTGGGGAAAGCTGCTTGCTGAGCTGGGGGTGGGGAGTGGGGGGAGGCCTGGGCCAGCTGTGAGATGCCAGCTTCCACCAGGCAGAGGGTCCAGTGAGGAAGAAAGGTGTCTGGAGGGCCAGCAGCTGATGCCAGCTTACCTTCATGAGCTGCCTGGGGCAGGGGGTGTTTAACCTCTGTAAGGGTCTGTGCCAGTCTGGTTGCAGCACAAAGCTCTAGGCACAGCTGGCCAAGCTTCTGCAGCGTGTTTGCTCCCATGATGACACAACATGTGCGTCCATGTGCATGGGCTTCAGAAAGCCTGTTCCCTCCAGGGTGCCACAGAGCAGGCATTTTGCTTTCCTAACCGCAGGAGACCAGCAGTGGAGCTAAGGACTGGGCTTGAGAAAGAAGTTGGCACTTTCAGAGTGAACCGTGTGACAAAAATGGGACTCTAGCGTTTTGTTAGGACTGTGATCCCCTTCCAAGTGCACATCCAAGAGTGACTCTCTTTCCAGCAGGATCTCTGAATGCCTAGGCATCACTGAGAGAGACTCTGGTCCTGACGTGTGGGCTTTTTACTGGTACATAGATGATTAGAAGAGGGTTTGTAACTGTAGAGACAAGTTTTGTGACAGAGCTATCGCTGTTGGTTCTCAAACTTATTTTTAGTTACGTTTTTGATCTTCCTTACATTTAATGTTTCATTCTGTAACAACTATACTTCTTACAACACAATGGTTCATGGGGCATCTCTGACTAAAATAGTGGTTGCATCCACTAAAACGATTCTTCATGAAATAAATAAGTTATGAGAAAGATCAGTGCAAGAATTAAAATTACTTGGGGTGTCCTGCACATCTGTGACTCAAATATCTGTAGAAACCAGCAGGACTTCTGCTGTCAAACTCTGACAGACTGTGTGAATCCTGAGTTTATCATGAGATGCAGTGTTCTGGAGCTGTTCAGACTGTGAAATGGAAGTTTACTGTGTTGGTTCCACAGTCACACTGGGAGAAAAGTCTAACCCTGCAAGTCCCTGGGCAAACTCAGGGCTGTCTTTTGAGATAAAGGTCATACAGTAGAATAGCTTAAAATCCTCTCTTGGTTCTAAAGGCAAACCGGGCTATCCAGGATCCCTGAGGTCTTAAATATCCCTTGGCCTCCTTTTGACCCTGTATACACCTTACATTCTTCCTTTAATGATTGACACTCAGTGGGTATGTGCCTTCGGGCATACTGGAGTTGTAGCTGCTTCTTCATCAAAGCAACTGTTTACAGCTGGTTTGAGTTGGATGCCAATAATCAGTATTCTTTTTGTCTCAAAATAAAAAGCAGCTTAAGTCCCTAATGATAAGGATTTTGTGCTTTGTAGAGGAAAAATTCTGCTAGGTTGGGACAGCCAGCCACTCAGCTTAGCAAGTCAGAGTACTTTATATGTCAGCTAAACCGCTTTTATCTCCTCAAGTGAGTGGGCTATAGATTCTTATCATTGTGGCAGAAGTGATGAGGGTAACATCTTTAGTTGGAAATCATTGGCAACATGTGGAGAAAGCTTAAGATGTTGTCACACTTTAACTTGGTCCTAATCTGTTCAAAGGCAGTTCATACTTTCTAACTGCGCCAGCAGGTAGTGAGAGAGAGTCAAAGACGATCAGAGTAAAATAGCTCGTGCTTTTCTTTCCAGAGTTTATGACTTTCATAAAGCGGGTACAAAGAAACTGCAGCAGTAACTGTTATTGTCTAAATGAAGAGCTTATGTTCACCCAACCATATTTCATTAACTTGTACACCCAAGCTTCTACATTTCCTGCCTGCTTGGTGCAGCGCTAGAAGCCAGGCTTAAATATTTTAATGCCTGGTGTAGGTGCAGTGAGAAGAAGAGAAATGTGTGGGGCAGGCGTGCCCCTCGGTGTCGTGACCATCAGACACATGCACCTCCAGCAGGTACAGGCGTCTGCTGAGGTGTCACCCGTGGCACTCAAACCACTCCCAGTGCAGGCTGTTGTGTCAGTCGTGACGTGTGTTGATGTGGCATCCAAAACAGGAATTGTTCTCCTTTCTAACAGCAGAGACACCGCTAAGGATGCTTTAATGTCAGAGCTGGGGGTCTGCGAGGGAGCAGTGGGAAATGGGTTTGGAGAGAACCCTCCGTGGAGCTGAGCTTTCCGCTTAAGGATGCTTTAATGTCAGAGCTGGGGGTCTCTGAGGGAGCAGTGGGAAGGGGGTTTGGACCAAACCCTCCTTGAAGCTGAGCTTTTAGAGGCTTGTTACCTGTGAATGAGCACCCAGTCCTTTTCCTGGTAGTGTTAGAGGAGCTCTTCCTTTCACTTGAAGCAAAAACTGACACAGCTTCTCCTCCTTTATTTATCTTTAGCAGATGATCTTAAGCACCTCAGAGTTCATGGTGAGCAAACTTCATTCCACTGTAGGAAATACTCTTTAAAAAAACCCAACTGCTTTGTCAAGTTTCTACAAAGGACAATACAGTCAAAGCAGGATTTTTTTCAGCCAGATATCAACAAAGCACCTAATTTTTTTGAATCATTTATGGAACCCTCAGGAATATCATGGGATATTTCTGTTCTTTTGTAGAAGCAGCCGCACACACTTTCTCGCCAAAAGAAAGGAATGTTGTACTGATGTGGTGGGGATTTGCTATGTGTTCTTTCTAACAGGCATCTCTATCTTTTCTTTATCTGATGCATGTAATATATATATATATATATGTATGTATGTACACGTAACCAAAAGTTAAGTAGCATTTTCCAGCTCTAACCTACGTACATGTTTTCATTTAATTAAAAAAAAGTTCTGCAAAAGTTAATAAAATGTTTAGACAAACCTTTCAGTCTTTTGAGCTTAAGAGAATAATCCTCTTTGCATGCCTAATAATGTTGTTGGTGTCTAACAGGATTTAATTTTCACCCATGTGGAAGTGTCCTGTGTGATATATGTTTAACTGCTGGAATAACTTAAAACCTGTGTTAATGTTCCGGGCAAAAGGAGGTCTGGGTGTGCTATAGGGCCTTGCTTATGGCTAAATCTCTTTGTGTGGGTTTAGAGAGTCTGGTTTACCAAAGCCTGAATGCAAACACAGATGCTGATAGCTAAGTCTTTAGAACTCTATCAAACATATTTGACCTTCAGAAGCAAGGAGATTTCAGTGGTTCACATTAATCCAAAAATTCGGTTTATAGAGCAGCTATAGTGATCACCCGTCCTAGAATCACTAGATGAGTCTTGGTTAACTTTAAAAAGATGAATCAGATGTTTGGAGTCTTCAAAAAAGCATGTATTAAGAGGGCTAACTATTTTCCATTGTAATATTAATAATAATTGTCATGTTGTTAGTGAGAGTAATTCCTCATTACAAGAATAAATTGCAAGACCTTGCAGGACTCACCTTTAGTTGCCTGTATTTTGGGTGTTTTGTTTGGGGTTTTTAGTGTTCCTTTTTCAGTGGCCTTTTTTACAGTTTCTCCCAAAACTTTGTGCCCCTGAAAAAGACTCTTCTGCCTTATCAGGAGAGCAGTTTGTGAGAGAAGGACAATGAGGAGAAACTCTGTGCCATGAGTGGGGGGAAAATGTTTCATCCATTAAAGGTCAGGCTAACAGAGCATGATTTAGAGTGGAATATAGTGAGGACTTTTGTAGGACAAGCAGCAACTTTTCATGCTCAGATGGGGATTCTTGGGTTAAATTGCCATCTTTGAGTTCTGAACTTGGAAAGGTATTAAAGTGGAATTAAACCTTTGCACAATCCGGCTCTTGTGTCATTCAGGATTTTTTGGGGTTCTGTTTAATTGTACATCACAGCAGGGTTCTGAGTGACTGGTGCTCTAAAGAAATGAGGGGTAGGGTTAAGTCTGCAGCCCACTGCTCTCTGCTAATCCTTCTTGTTCCTTGAAGAAGGATTTACTTTTGCTGCCAGCTTGTGAAAGACTTTCCTCCACCCGAAGAGATTGTTGTGGCTTTCCCGGGGAGGTGTGGTTGCTATAGCAGGGAGTCACGCCTGGTTATTCTCTCAAACCCTACTGAGAATGGGCCAAAAAAGAGCCGAAGAAGAGTAAAACTGGGGATTAAAAAATGGAACAATGGGAGACAGGAAGATAGGAGTGGGAACAAATGGGAATTACAGCACCAAAAATAATGCAAAGTGACAAAAAGAGGAAATAGAAAAATAATAGCTGACAGTCAGACTGAAAAGGGAAACACTACAAAAGAACAATTTATTTTCAGCAGGCAAAGAAAATAAAAGGGCATCTGGGAAATAAGACACAGGCCTGTGTCGAGGGCTTTTTTTGGTTCTTACTGTATTGCAAACATACATGCACCAAGTGTACAAAACTTTCCCCGTATCCCCTTGTCAGTTCCATCTTGGCTGCAACCTGTTTATCTTCTTGGGTTTAAATTGCATTTGTTTATTTTCTGTTAAATGATATTCCTGATTGTGTCTATTCCTAGGGACTAAATGTAGGGACTGAAATATCCCCTTGTCAGTTCCACCTTTGCTTCAACCTGTGTATCTTCTTGGGTTTAAATTCTGTGTTTATTTTCTGTTAAATGATATTTCTGATTGTGTCTGTTCCTAGGGACTAAATGTAGGGTAGCTCTGTCTGGACTTTTCATACACAATATTGACATGTAGATCAATAGCAGCAGCAAAGATCCGAGTCTGCTCAGATTCTGTTCTTGAATGCTTTCCAAAGAAATAACTGCCTCGGGGAAAGTGCTAGTGGGAACTTGGTTTTACTGCTGCATACTGGAGACAAATTCTTCAGCTCTTGCCATGGCAATGCCCTGATGCCAGTACCTGGTCCTGCCTCTTCCTGGCACCGTGCTCAGCACTTTGGGAGCTCAGGTTATGTCCCTCCTCACCTCACAGCAGCTGCCCCTGCCTCGGGCTGACCAGCTCAGTGCTGCCCCACGGGAAGCTCTCCTTTAGCATCTTTGGGTGCTGTATTTTCCTCCTAAAACCCTTTGCTCTACAAATCAAATGCGGCCTAATTCTGCAGTTATCTGAACATTTTCATCTCGGTGAAATAAGCTGAATTTTCATTCAGTTTAAAGTTTGTCACATTTCAAATAGAATGTAAAAAGGAGCCAGTCCCACATCTAACAGCAAATCTCTCTGAATGCCTTTCCTGCACCCCACTGCTTTATATATAGGAGAGGCAGAGGGACGTAACAGATGAAACATTTTGTTTATGAAGTGTCTATGTTTTGTTTTATTTCACATGTTTTTGCAATATAGATAACAGATTACACCACAGAGCTTTCATTGCCTTGTGCTATAAAGATACTATAAAGCCTTTCTGGGTATTAATAATAGATTGTGTTGATGAGTTTGGAGAAGCTGGCAATAGACCCCCCACTGTAAAGACATTAACACCACAGGACTAAGGTATCTTTCCCTTGCAAATCAGTTGCTAAATTGGCTGTGCTGATGGGTTTGGGCACAAGCTCTTGTACAGCATCAGTGCAGCAGGCACAGGAAGTTATTTTGTTTTATACTGGCAAATAACATTTCTTCCTCTTAATGCTCTTAGTTGAGAGGAAAGGCCCTGTGTAAATTCTTTCCCTAAGTCATTCTTGCCAGCCAAGAAATAACTTAGAAATTACATTTGAATTGCTTTGACACACGATTATTTTTTTTCTGTAAAACTGAAGGCTGGGGCAGTGAATCACCAACAGTACAATTTCCCTGCTTATAGGGCCTTTAGGGTGAATTTTCACATAAAAATTATATTAGAAGAATTTCCCTGTGTTGTTGGCAATGTAAATTCAAAGGCAACTGTAAATTCTGTATGCCACTAAGTGAACAAGAAGGATAAGATGTCTCGGCAGGCCAGTGAATATTCAGCACTGGAGACAGGCTGGGCTGTGACAGAATCACCCCTTACTCTCAGAGCACCAGGCTTGGCCCCCTGCAAGCAGTGAGGCCGTACAGGTAGGAAATAAAGATGGATTTAGTCTAATATGTGTAAATAACTGAATAAAAATCCGAAGGATGAGCGATGAAAACAAGGTTGGTTTTTGGTAATGACCTAGCTCAGCAGAGTTGCAGCAGAAGTATAAATGCCCCAACACGTATTGTGCTTTTATAGCTCTTCAGTGTCATTGGAAGCGATAGGAGAAGCACAACAGCAGAAGCCTGTTTGGCCTTTTTAAACTCATAGGCAAAAATAATGTCCTTGCCTAAAAGTTTGCACTGCCTAAAAATACAATTCTAACAAAATTCTCATATTTTGTTAATCCTTGAGGTTTTTTAATTGCAGCCATGGCTTTACCAATTCAATTGGTGCCCTTAACTTTTATAACAGTTCTATTCTACAGAACAGATTAGGAGAAAATTGCAGCCATAATCTGTACAGTGCAATTGCCGTGCTATAAAGAGGAATGGGAGTAGCTGAGAAGAGCAATTGGATTCCCAAAGGTGGAGCACAGTGGAGCAATATCAGTGACTTTGTAAATGAAAAATTGTTTTAATTCCCTTCTAACAGCAATAATTCGATTCTTCATAAATTTTTCCATCAAAGTGTTGTAAGGAAAAATGCTATAAAATAGAACAGCATGGCAGTGATGGAAGGCCGTTGAACAAAGTGGTCAATTAGGGGATGAAAATTAAGCAAAGAGAAGAATCCACTCTGTCACATTCTGCTTGAAGCAAGAAACTCCTCTGCACTTAACTATAAAGTAAAACATAAAATGTAAAGGCAGTTGTAACTTCTTGGGTCATTCTGGCCCCACTTGAGCAAGTTGCACGAGGATGGCAGCTTTGAATTCTGTGTGTCTATGCATTTTAGTGAATCCCTTCGTCGGGTCTTTTCTGATTGTCTCAGCACCACGGTGCTGATCCCAGAGCTGCCAGTGGACAGAGCTTTGGCGTGGTCAGAAAATGAAGGGCCTGCCTGTGGCAGGGATTTTGAGATGCCTCAGATGCAGGAGCTGGGGCTGTGTCCTGGGTGGGGGGGAGTCCTGTGCCCAGTCCTGAAGACTGCTGGAGAAGGTGACATCAGTCACTTGTCTCTGTGTGGAGGGACAGCTGTCCTGGTGGGTTCCCCTGCCACACACTTGCCCCACCAGAGACCTGGCTTGGTACTTTGGGAGGGGGAACATCTGGGCTGCTTGAAGGCCACTCTGGGCTGGCCCTCATTGCTGGTGCATCTGCAGGTATCTGTTCAAGAGGGGATGTCAGCTCTTGGTACACAGGTGATTTTTTTCCTTTGCCGAGAATGTGTGAAAAGAGAAAATGAACAGAGGGCAGGAGTCTCTTTAGTAGGTGTCATTCTTCTTGCAGTAGAGACCAGTGATGGTGGTCCATCCAGGAATGACACATGGCACAGGGATTTGTGCAGTGCCCCCGTCCCTGACACATGGGAGGCAGAGTCCAAAACCAGCTCCTGCTGAGGCAAATGGCTGTTGCTGTACTGTGGGGGGAAGGGAATCCAGCAAAGGGTGGTATTTTAGTGTACATGGTTGTAACATAAACCATCATCTGGGCATGACCATCCATGATGCTGCCTGGTACCTGTGTTTGGTGGGCACAGCAGTTACATGAGCTTGTGACTAATGATGTCCTGAGCATGGGGGAACAAGTGTCACTCTTACCCCTTAGGTTGCCTTTGAGTGGCAACATAGTACTTCATATGAAGACTCAGGTGAAGTGGCTGTGGGGTTGAGGTAACTCAGCACCAAGATATGTGGCACTTTGCGTGCGCATCAAAGCCCTGCTGTGCAGCCTGGTTTTAACCAAGCTTTCACCAGTTGCTGCTCCTATCCTCCTGTGGATAGAGGGTTAATAGATATTTTCCTTGGTTCTCCCTGAAGAAGAAAAAGGTTTCTTTGTTCTAGTTTCTCTCTAAATATTACTTTTTTTTTTCTCTAAACTTTTAATTTTTGTGCATGCTTTATTACTACTCGGTGAAAGGGAATTAGCTTTCTTCTACTGAAGTTTCAGCTATGAAATTGGCTTTAATAAACTATGTAATTGTTTTTTCTGCAGGGAAAATATTTTAAGTGGATTGTTTCTTTTTTTAGTTGGGTTGGGGTTTTTTTTAAATCATAAAATTATAATATTCTGTTTTGCTTTAGTGCATTTGAAATGTTTTGAATGTTCAGAATTCAGTGTAACCAAGCAACAGTTTTTCCTTTTTAGAAGTACCCGTGGGCTGTAAGACACTACAAAAATGTTCCAAGTCCTATGTTGGAAAAAAAAAAAACCCATGCATAGTGTTTTCCCCTTTCTATGTCATCTAAAGAAGACGGAAGTATCACAATTTCTCCCAAAGAACAAGTAACAGATGTCATTCATTAGTAATCTAATTTCTTCTCTTAATAAAACTCAGTTGTGTGAAGAGGATAATATATTTTATTTCAGCTCTAACATATTTGGTGGTACACAAGTGCCAAGCGAGCTCCCAGCTGGCTATACGGGCACATAGGGATGTCATATACAGGCTGTTACCAGAAGGAACAGCGTCAGAGCAGAGAGGATACCTACGCTATTTACAAAAGCTTGTGACCACTGTCTTTGCATATTTATTAAATAAAGGCAGGTATCTGCTGTGGTTTCTTGCAAGACATAATGTCAGAATAATGCAGAAAGGAAAATGATTTAACATCTCCGATAGGTAAGCAGCAGCATCTGTCCTCTTGCATATATCAACCACAGCTTAATAACTTCCTATTTACTGCTTCATGGCAGACATCCAGTAAATAAGCAATCTGACTGAATTAGTCTATTTTTATACCTCTATCCTGTATAACAAACCTCTTGAACAACACTTAATATGGACAGCAAATTTTGCACTGCACGTGGAGATCTCTCAGCATAGATTAAATTAGATATAATAAAACAATTAAAATCTATTTGCCCACGGATGGGAGGAAATGAAGGGCCTGGGTGAGGAACAGAAAGGTAAAGGGTGGTTTGTCAGGACATCAGAAGAGTAAACAGCAGAACCATGATTCTCAGGAGCATGGCAGGGTCAGACCTACTGCAAGATAACTAAGCGAGAGATAATAAATCAGTAGTACATATTAAACACCAGATGGTTGTGCCCATGCAGGAAGGCACAATGGATCATGTAACTGTGGTTGTTTCTAAGGATTGCTGATTCATCCTGACTTCACAGGGATATCCTCACAAATAAAATCTTTATGGCTTCTTCCTCTGGTGAACATTTTTATCTACTACTTAAAAGACAAGACCACATGTCTTAGCATGTTCATTGCCCCTAATATATATGCAAAATTAATTTAAGTTCACCCAGTTTTATCTGGTGAAGATTTTTGTCTGTCTAGTACTGTAGTTACCTCCCAGCAGATATTACAAATACTCAGATGGACAGACAGGCCATTGTTCCAAGCTTTAGCTCAGCCCAATCCCCCAAGTGTTTCAGGCATAGAAGCTAACACACTTAAAAACTCCTAAACCTATTGAGTTGTCTTTCAGAATTGTCCAGGCAACAGAATTTATTTATAAAACTCTTGCAATCATTGATTCAAAACAAGGTTTTCTTGTTCTGCTTTTCTCCTTTGTCCTCTTTGAACAATTTTCTTTGGAATGTTTTCGTTGTGCTTAGGAGTCAGAGATTTCCTGGGGCTTCTAATAAAGGCATTTGATTTCCACTCTCCACATACTTTAACAAGTCCAAGGATTTTGAGGTTTGACAGTAACTTAAGAGAGCTGGAGATAATCAGCCATGGGGGTAAAAAGTCAGAGTTATGCAAATTATTTGTAAAATGTATTGAAAGAAAAAGGAGTATTTCTTTAAATGTGGTTGGTGTAGGACAGAGTCTTTGTCTCGGCAGAGTATCTGCATGCTCCCCTTCAAATTTATGGCTTTGATTGAAACCTGTAAAGGGGTGATCTGTAAAGTATTCCTGCTATCCTACACTTCTCAACAGGTTTATTACCGTTCGTTTATAAAATGAACAGTCTAATGAGCAGTGGTTTAGATCACGGATACCAAAGTCTGCTCATTTGTCAAGATTAGTTTCCTGTTGTGAGATCGCCTTGTGCAAAAAAAGTGCATAACCTTGGATTACTCTCTGGAAGCTGAAACATTATCTAGAAACACTTTAAAGGATAGATTTGATGAAGATTTTATAATCGCAGAGTTAAATCCAAACAGTATAGCGTGTGTCTGAGTGCATGTTATAATGCGGAGAGGACATGAGAACAGACTATGGAATTTTCTTACAATGACAATGGACAAATTAAAGATATGAAGTGCATGGAGTATTGTCAGGCCAATTTAATGTTAATTTGAATGAGTTAATACTGCATTGACAACGATGTAATTCGTTACAACTAAAAGCCTGCCTTGGGAAAGCACCATCTTTCCGGCAACAGTCAGTTGCCAGTAAATAACACTAAATATTTATTTTGAAGAACCCCAACACTTCGTAAAGCAGTGTGACAGTCAGTAAGTTGCTCAGGTAAACAATGCAGACTCTGCAAGAAAGTGGATTCATTTAATGTCCTGGTGGGAGGAAAGGCGGGGAGGGGGTGCGGGCTTTCCTGCATGAAGTCGTTTTAAACCCCGTGACAGTTGTGTTCTCGCTTTCCTTCGACTGTTTGCTCGGAAAGACAACCGGGGGGCAGGTCCGAGCCTCCCCGGGGCGATCCGCCCATCCTCGCAGCTCTCCCGGGGCCGTGTCCCCGTCCTCTCCCGCCCCGCTGGGGAGCCAGCAACCCGTGCGGGGCTGCAGAGGGACGGGTCGGGCCGGCGGTACCGGCGTCGTCATCCCCGGAGCCCCAGCCTTCCCAGGAGCGAGTCCTCCTGCTCCCGATCCCTGTTCGAGCCCCGGTTCCGTGCCCGCCGGGGGAGCAGCAGCCCCCCGCTCCCTCCTGCCGGGGACCCCCTCGGGCCGGGACCTCCGCCCGCTGCGCAGCCGCTCAGCAGGTCTCTCTGTCCCCCTCTCAACCGCAGAGCAGGGCTCTGTCCCCTCAGAGCACGGCTCTCTGTCCGCCTCTCGACCGCAGAGCAGGGCTCTGTCCCCTCAGGACCGCATAGCAGGGCTCTGTCCCCTCAGAGCAGGGCTCTGTCCCCTCAGGACCGCAGCCCCGCAGAGTTGCGGGGCGGTGCCGGGACTGCAGTGGCAGGGCCATGGTCACTTTCCGAAGTTTCTAGTCCCAGAGCCCCCGGAGCAGCCGCGCTCGTTTGAGCTCAGGCGAAGCCGGGACCCTGCGGGCTGTGGGGTCGGGGGCAGCAGCCGCCTCTCCCGGCCCGGCTGCTCCACCTGCAGCCCCCCGAGCTGGACCCGCCGGCTCTGCCCGTCCCGCCCTGTGGCCGTCGATGTCATTTTATCCAGTTGCAGGGGTATAAACGAGCTGACACCAGTTAGGGCAGCTGGATGCCTTCACACCAGATTTGCTAATCTTCGGCCTTTAAGTGTGCTCCGTCGTCACAACAGTCCTCATACAAGCTTAATTAAACGAAGTCAAATAGGTTTAAGCAGTTAAATAGGAACAACTTTTTTAAGTGCTTAACATCTCTTAGCTCTTTTTTTTCCCTTTGTCTTTTAATCCTTTCAGATATGCTACTGTGTATAGATAAAAATCATTCCTGCTTAGGAATTTACTAGAGCAATGGAAGAAAAACCTTGCAGACAAACGCAGTGGACTGTCTGAAATAAGATGGCCTATTTACCTGCAGTGACTCTGTTGCGTCAGTTCCCCTTTAATAGATGTAATTCATTATGTCCCCAGACCAGAGCCACTCAGCCCACTTTGCGAGCCGGTCCCTGTGGCAGTGGCCACACAGAGGTGCACACAGAGCCAGCGATGCTCTTCTGATAGAGCAAAAGACACAGATGGGGAAGAGCCACAAGTTCTTGCGCACTCAGCCTTTCTTTGGATGCCGTATGCAAATATATTTACATTTTCTTTTCCCTCCTGCCCATTCTGTGACTCCCTTGTTTTTCTGAGGAGCTAGTGACTGCCATTTTGCTGTACTTCTCAGCTCAGACAAAATGGAGGCTTTGGAGAAATCAGTAACTACAACAGCCTGTGTCTTCTAAAATTGAAGATAATTGCTTTTTTTAAATGAAAGGTGATAATTTTGAGGATGAAAAAAAAATCAGTGTATCCCTTCCTAAAAGGCAGTATCTCCTTTTGTTTCTGTGAACACACGGGTGCAGTTGTCTTTAATTTCATTGCTGAAAATATAAATGTTAATGCACCTTGCACTTTGATGTATTGCCATAAAAGAAACTGAATTTCAAATCACTGAGCCCCACTGTGTGATATGGGGATGGAACCTAGCTATTCATCTTTATTTGAGGCAGCCCTCTTCCTAAAAGCTCAGTTAAGGACATTCCTGGTTGCCATTAGAAAAACAAAATAAAATTAATCTAAATCATTCTAACTTTATCTTAGAAAAATTAATGATGGATGAAAGAGGAGGTTTATAAAGGTTTAATAAGAACTAGTCTGGAATACAGTACATATTCTGGAGCCTGTGATTATAGTTGTAATTTAGCAGATTGTATCGCTGCCTTTCTCTGCCAAAGGATGTTTCACACCATTTAAAATGCACAGTGCTGCCTTCAGAGACAGGTTGTTCTGGAATAACTCAACATCCAAAGAAAAGCTGTGTTATTTCACTCTTCTCTTTATCAATTGCATGTGTGCGCGTCATCGTCCTCTCAGCAATAGCACTCCATTTTCAAGCTTGTTTCTGCATTCGTTTATCAGCCTGTTCAGAGACAGAAAATACCAAAAATGAAAAGTCATGAAATCTATCCAGAACAGGGTTTGAGTGCTGAAACCAGAACCTGTATAAAACAAAGTGTGAACTGGCCCTTCCTCTACAGGATGAATTAAAATAAACTTGTTTTTGAGCAAGTTATCCAGACTTTGAGAGCTCCTTTTTGTCCCTCTTTTTGAAGAGGAGCAAAACTGTGAGATAAGGACAAATCTGAGTACTTTTTATCCAGAAAAGGTGTTTGGGGAATCTCTAGACCAAAGGGATTGAGTTTTGAATGGATTCCATGCCTGCGATGTTTTTTGAGTCTCGCAGCATGCAAAAGCACGAGCCAAGCTGATCTGTAGTTAAAGAGTTTGCTGTATTTAAATGCACGCGGTGTACGATCTGACATTCCTTGTGACGTGCCTGCCTCTCTCTTACAGGCTGTTTGCTGCTAAGTGCAGTGGCTGCATGGAGAAGATTGCCCCGACAGAATTTGTGATGAGAGCCCTGGAGTGTGTTTACCACTTAAGCTGCTTCTGCTGCTGCGTCTGCGAGCGGCAGCTGAGGAAAGGGGATGAATTTGTTCTTAAGGAAGGGCAGTTGCTCTGCAAAAGTGACTATGAAAAAGAGAAAGACTTGTTGAGCTCAGTCAGCCCAGACGACTCAGACTCAGGTGAGCTTTTCTCACACCTGCTCCAACTGGAAAAGCCACAAGGGCCTGTGGAGCTTTCTTACAGGAAAGTATATCCATTTTCACATCCATTTTTCCTATGTGCACATGCCACCCATGCAAATCAGCAGGCACAGCTAAAAAAACCCTAATTTCATTCTCTTCTTCCTAACATGACTCCCTTACCTTGCTGCTAAAGTAAAGGATAAAAGCTACTCATCTGCTGCGTGGCCTCTCCCTTCAGGGAGACCGGAGGTTTGAACAGTGCAGTTGTGAGAGCCTGCATCTCTTGGCCTGAGGGGTGAGGCAGAGGGTCACCCCACTGTGACCAGAGCCTTTGTCTTCACCTAAGGAAGGCAGTGGAGCCCTCACACTTGATAGCTGGTGTCTGCCCTGAGGTGATGGAGGTGAGGGAGAGACTGGCTCTTCCTTTCCTCCATCCATTTCCTATGGAAGGTTTTAAAAGGAAGAGAGCAAAATCCACTTGCCCAGGGCTGGGAACAAAGGACGAATAGGTCAGATACTGGATTTGGGTTCTCCAGTTCAAAAACTGGGGAATCTAGTGGTGGTTCTAGTGAGGACTGGCTTTCAGGCAGAGGAGATACCTCCCACTGTGCCACATACACTTGAGGAGACTAAAAGCCTCTTGGTGCCAGAGTGTCCTGGCTGATCCCAAGACCAGAGACAGCTTGTACACAAACTGCTGCTAGCTGACATAATTCCACACTTGTCTTCCAAGAAAATGTCTTAAGAAATCTACAATTACCATTCCACTAAGAGTAGAAATAACATGAATATTCTGGTTTATTGGAAAATGCATTATTCCACTTTAGCTAGGAGCAGTAATTATCCCTAATCTCTAATCCAAAAGCTATATTCTCCACAGTGCTGAAATGTATATTTTCCAGTCAGGAATGCTGCAAGACAAAGGCCACTGCTGAGTCAGCAGGAGGTGCAGGAGAGGGCCTTTCTTGGAGAAGCAAGTTATTTGTTGCCATGCTGTATTTGCAGGACCTTGAGTGCTCTGCTCTGGGAATCTCTTGTCACAGGGCTTGGGCTCTTTCTGAGTTTGCCTGAGGCCTGCGAGTTTCCAACTTGCCCTTCAGCACATCATTCTCATCCTGCTGCCTGCCTGCCCATGCCCAGACAAAGCCGCTGTGAAAAGCCACATGTGCAGGGTCCACACCATAGTGACAGGCACGGGGACCCCCTCCCCGTCTGCCTCAGTCACTCGCTCACCATACGGGCACGGGTGGCTGCTGTTTGCCAGTGGCTGCTTTTGGGATCTGCTCAGCCCAGGGTGGACTCTCCAGGACCAGGTGCTCGGGTCTGTGAGCAGCAGTAGGGTACCACAGTGGCACAAAGCACACTGGTCTCAATTTCAATTCCCCTTGGTACAAGGGGTAGTTTCTGACTCCTGGAGATGCTGTTTTCCTCATCATTCTCTGTTAGCCAAACCCAAACCTGAAAAACAAGTTGACAAATTAAATGGGATGTTTTGTCTCCCGTTGTCTAATACATTGAAAAAACAGATCTCCCAGATGCCTGTGTGAGAGCAAATGATTTCACATTGCCCTGGCTGTGAACGTGTCCTTCTCCAATCAAGTTATTTATCCACTGGACACAAAAGTAACTCCCCCGTGAGCAATATTAATCCTCACAAACCTTTCTTCAGAAATGGCATGCTGGAAAGTTAATAATGTCATGGTTATTAAAATGACTGAACTTCTCCTTAATCATTAGGCAAAAGATGCTTATTAAAGTAAAAGGTGATTAGATTGCTAGGTGCATAATAATCAGACCCTAAGATGAATTAAAGTCTAATTTGTTAATTTCCCAAATGTAATCTTTTGCGAATATAAAAATTGCAGTGTGTTTTGTCATGTTCAAATCCCTACAATAGTATATTAATGTTTTCTAGAAGAAAAACCAGTAGTCTGGTGAAATGAAATATGCTGAGTTGAAATGTTGTATTTCACAGCAAAATTTGTATTTACGCTTCAACCTTTGCCACTGCAATTGAGATTTCCCAGTACCATATATTGAAGCACATAATATCCCTAGATGCTATGAATATTCAGAATTTAATTAAAGGAAATACAAATAATCTATTTGGTCTACCTAAGTGTATATATATATACTTGTATGTATTTACTAAGAGAAATTTGTGCATGCACATATAGACCCATTCTATACAGAAAGAAAGAATACTGATGTTTTCTGTGGGATGCAGAAATGACATGGTAAAGATTATATTTAATTTTATATCTAGAGCTTCAAAATAGAACAATAGCTGGAATTTATATTTAAGCAAACTTTGAGCTACTTTTGTGCAATTTGCATTTACACTGTTTTGCTGCCATAGCAGTGTGGGCAGCAGCACCTGCCTGCAGCAAAGGCTTCGGGGGAAGATGCGGCTGTGCTGAGCAGGGAAAGGTGTTTCAGTTGGTGTTGGTGTGGCTGTGCTGAGAGGGAAAGGTGTTTCATTTGGGGTGGCTGCAGCAGGTGAGCACACGAGGCACCACGGACACAGTCCCTCTGTTCTTGATTCCTGGAAATATTGAAGTATATTCTGATTTTTCATCCCCTGATCAGTCCCATGCCCTCGATGAAAAACCACACATTTTTATGCTTCTGTGGCATTTGATTTAGGCAGCAAACAGAAATCTAAGAATTTCTTCCTGCCCACCGTTGCTTTAGGGAGCCAAATAAATACAGGATAGTAGTTGAACCTTTTGACTAGTTTTGCAGCTGAAGGGTGGTTCTCTGACACCCTGTTATCTTGATAGAACAAGTACAATTTGATATCCTCTTTATTTGTCACCAGTTAAAAGTGATGATGAAGATGGAGACGTTAAGCCCACCAAAGGACAAGTAGCCCAAGGAAAAGGAAGTGATGATGGGAAGGACCCAAGGAGACCTAAACGGCCAAGGACAATACTGACTACGCAGCAGAGACGAGCGTTCAAAGCATCCTTTGAAGTGTCTTCCAAGCCCTGTAGGAAGGTAGGTGCTTCATAAAGAACCTGAAGTCAGATTTTGTCACGGGGTGACAGGGTCAGGCCACAGCTCCAGGTAGACCCCTGCCCCATCCAGGGACAGCAGCAGGTGCCTTGGGGTGAAGGCTGGGTAAGGTGATGCTCACTCACCCAAACCCTGTCTCAGCCTGGAGGGACTGGCAGCTAGGGACCAACCAGCTCATTCCTGGTTGTGGCTGTTCACCCATGGTTTGCAGAGCACCCCCATGACCAATTCCTGCTGAACAACAATATTTTGTTCTTACAAAACATGACCAGGTTAACAAGTGGCTTTTGCCTTCCTCCTTTCCACTGCAGAGGGAGTCACTCTCTAGGCAGATGGGAACTCAACTTCGGTCCCGCTCCTTGTCCTTCTGGTCTTGCTTTTTTATGAACGTTAACCCTGCTATTGATCTTGTTTATAGCAGCTGGGGAAAGATATAACATATTGCTTCATTGATAAAGCTGAGGAAATAAAATCTTTCTGAAAAGCAGCTCAGGCAACTGTTTCCTCCTAAGTTTGATTGGAAAAACTGGAGTTGCATCCTGAAAGGTGTCATTTTGGCAAGGAGTGACATGCTCCTGCTGACAAATGAAGTATGTCTTTTGAGACAGTGCAGGGTGCATTTTGTGCACTTTTTGTGCTTTTAAAGGATAAAATTGTACCACAACAACAGGAAAATTCTTCACAGCCATATTTGTATCTTTTTCTGTGGAATGGTTTTATGTGTAAAATAAAAACCATGGAATGATTTATTATGATTTTACAAAGCTCAGACTGTTTGTTCAGTACTTATGAAACTAGTAGTGACTCGAAGGGCAGAACTTGAACAAACTATGAAAAAATATGAGGAATTAAAAAATGCTAATTCTGTACATGCAGTTTTTGTTGTCATTCATTACAGGCATATTCCTGCTAACATAATATATTCATTTGGGGTTTTTTTTTAATACAAAACATTACATCATTAAACATTTCCTTCTATAGGTCAGAGAAACACTAGCAGCTGAAACAGGACTCAGTGTGCGAGTTGTCCAGGTCTGGTTTCAAAACCAAAGAGCAAAGGTAGGTTGTTTTTCAGGTTCTCAAAGCTGAAATGCTGCTGTCTACATCCATACAAGAAAGGCAGCTTTCAAACACAGACATTAAGTTCATGTGCTCCAAGCAACATGGGGTTGGGAGTAAATTTCTCATGCAAATATGAACTGGAAACTGAAATATTTCTTAGAAATGAAACTGAACCCACAGTGGTGTGTGCATTAATGTAAATGGTCTGTATTAATTAATTCCATGTTTGCAGAAGGTTTTGTGAGGAAACATTTTTTTTTGCATTCAGAGCTATGAGATTCTTCTGTTCTTTTTTATTCAGATGAAAAAACTAGCACGAAGACATCAGCAGCAGCAGGAGCAACAAAACTCTCAGCGACTAGGGCAAGGTAGGGGATTCATGATGTCAAAACAAGGGCAAAAGAATCTGCAAGGTGTCTTGCAGTGATTTCCTGCATAATGTCTTAAGTATGGCCACAGAGGACACACACAGGGCTGTGGGTACTGTGTGCCATCAGTGAACACACGGACATGCTGTGTCTGAGTGGCTTTAACCCCTAGTTAATCTAAGTTCTCCCATGGGGCCAGACCCTGGAGGTGATTGCACAGAAGCTTCTACCTCCTTTCTAGAAAAGAGAGGCACTTTCCCTGGAGAAAATCTCCAGGAGGCTCTTTCCAGGTAGATTCTCCAGTCTGTTTTCTCCTGAAGAAAGTGGAACTGTGCTCAGCTGGGCATCTACAGGCTTCTTGCAAGGGCATCAGCATCAGTAGCCCCTCCTGCACCCCAGCAGCTGTCTGGACCCTGGCACCAGAGCAGCACAGAAGCAACAGGGCTTGCCCTATTGCTGCATGGTTGCTCTTGAGGTTCTTCCAACTCCCAAGGTCTTACAGCTTCAAATCCTCCTCTTCATATAGAGCCAGAAAAACTGGTACCAACAGCAGTTAGAGAATAACAGGGCTATGTCACGTGCTCTGTCATGTGCAGGACAGACTTGGGGAAGATATGGTTCAGGGCCAAGCAGCTCCAGAAATTATATAGTCAGAAATTACATGTCTTTCAACTTACTGCTCAGAGCTGTTCTGTCAGACAGAATTCAGAAGGCTCTCTGAGTGACAGGACACAACAGCTGGGTTCACTCTGCACTCGTTCAGTGTTGCTACTGATGCTGCTGCCTGTTGCCTTTTGTTCCTAAGCAGTGACTGTGCCCCTCTGTTTGCTTTGCAGAAGTGATGTCCAACCGAATGGAAGGGATGATGACGTCTTACACACCACTTGCACCACCGCAGCAGCAGATTGTAGCAATGGATCAAAGCAGTTATGGCACAGACCCCTTTCAGCAGGGTCTTACCCCTCCACAAATGCCAGGCGACCACATGAACCCTTATGGTAAGGCATGCATCATTCTGCCACGTCAGAAATAGCAGGGCTCGTGTGCTGGGCCACACGCCATGGGTTCAGCAGTTACCTGCTTTGAGCGTGGTTTTTTTCTGGGACTTGTACCAGGGAATTTGTACCAGTCAGTTTTGTGTGTGTATTTTCACATACACGTAGGGGGTAAAAGAGAGCTTATCCCAGGCTCTCAACACCCTTCAGAACTTTTCATAGTATAATTCTGATAAATGGTAAACTGAGCAACATCTCTTCTCCATCTCCACTTTTTTAAACCACTATCCAAGACATTGAAAATAAACAGTAATAATTTCTAGCTCCCTCAAGTTTTTCCTTTTTCTTAGAAGCTTTGGGGAAAAAAAAGTGCCTTCAATAAAGAGAAGTCATCTATTCATTCCAAAATGAATAAGCACCCCTGTAAGATATCATAATATTGGATGCATGGATTTGTTGAAAGAACAGTTCTTAAGCTACTAAGAGATGTGTCACTACAGGACATTTCTCCTGTGTAGTTTTATTCTCTGCCCAAAATCAAGATGATGGTTGGCTTTCATGATTTCCTGACCACACACCATCAAGTGGATAGGTACACCAAACACATCACAAGTATTGAATACCTAATTGATTCTGGACAATTGCAGTGTGGCATTTAAATAAGACTTAGAGGGTTTCTCAGACTGTAATTATTGGCCTTGCTGTAGCCCACAAGAGCCTGTTACATCAGGCTCATTTCTGCCAACCAGGAGCACTTCACTGTAGAGGTCTGTGTGTGCATGGCTTTCATGAGCATGGCAGGCACAGGCCAACCAGAAACCTGCCTTGGGTCTGTGCTGTTAGTTTCCCCACAGAGACAAGTCCATGGTACACACCAGCCAGTTTGGTAAATCCCGCTGAGGACATCTGAGGTAACAATGAGCATTAGGTGGCTTGTGATTTTGTTGCTAACAACTTGCCCAGTTTTGTAAGCATGACTCCTTGATGGGCAGGTTCTGTGCTCCAAGCAAGTGCAGGAGATAGCACAGATCTGGTTCAGATGAGTGCATGAGGAAAAAGAGACAGACTTACCATTTCTTATTGGTCACAGGACTTCAGACAGAGCAGGGTCTGATACCTTAAGAGTTGGAATAAGCTGGAATCTTAGTTGATAGGGGAAATAAATGGTGCTGTTCCAAACCAGCCCCCCAAAAGTGGGGTTTTCTGAAATGAAAGCATGTTTACAGCAGTAACTCACTTGAGGCTAGGGAAGCTGAGTCTCCTACTGGGCCCCTTCGTATTCATAGATCTTGTCTTTTACCCTGTGTCTAAACAAAGACAGTACTGGTTTATGGCTCTCAGCCTGCTTTTCCCTGTCACGGGCACTTGATGTCTGGTGCCACCTTTCCCAGCAGCCCTGATGCCCCTGTGAATGCCAGATCTCAGCTCACAGAGAGCTGGGGGTCCTCTCCTCCCCAGCACCGTTTGCTCCACCGTCTGCCAAGATGCTTTTTTGTGCTGCTGACTGAACTAGAAATTCAACCCTGGCACATTGGGGTGGCACTGCTGCCAGGTGAGCAATGCGAATGGTTTGCCAGCCTTCCTCTTTGCGGGTCAGACCCTCAGAGTGAAGTGAAATGAACATGTAAAGCCAAACCCGGAGCGTTCCTTTTGCTGCAGTGTGCAGCACCCTGTGTTGTGTGTCCCCTGGCCGCACAGCGCCCGCTTAACGTATACGTTTCATTTGCAGGCAACGACTCCATTTTTCATGATATCGACAGTGATACCTCTTTAACTAGCTTGAGCGACTGTTTTCTTGCCTCTTCCGAAGTTAACTCCATGCAGGCTAGAGTAGGAAACCCCATTGACAGGCTGTACTCTATGCAGAGCTCCTATTTCGCCTCATGAAAATAAAGAAAACAAACAGCCGGCGTGTGTTTAGCCAGTGACTTTTTCCAGTGCAGACTCTACAGCCATATGTTGCCCAGCTCTTCCTTCACAGTGACTCCTGCTGCCTCTGGACTGCAAAGAGCATTTTTAGGAAGACTGTATCTGTATGCATATATGTGTGTGTATGTACATATACACGAACACCTACATACATACATACATATGTATAAACAAAACACATCCACCAGCCCCATCCCTGATTCCCAGCTTGCATCAGACCACGAGACAAGCACAGAAGGAACAGAAGACCCTGCTCGTCAGCAGCCTTTGGTTTGGCTTGGTTTGAGCTCATCGTTGCAAAGGAAATGGATTTTGTGGCAAGCTAGACCTTTTCCTCCTTTCTCTCTTCCTTTCTTTTGGATGTTTAAACTTTTTTTTTTCTTTTTTTTTTTAAGCCACTGATACTGACATCAGTCGACCATATGACAAATAAATCGAAGAAACTGGAGATTCCTCCCTTTTCTTACTGCATGACTCATACTATGTTGTGGATAAATTGCCATTTGAACTGTGAAAAGTTAATGTAAATGTGACGTTCAACATTTGTTTCCTTTCTACACTTTTTCTGCATAACCTAGATCTGCTCATTAGTTTATAGCCCTATGCATATGGTACTGGGGAAACTGGTTAACAGTATTTGTGGAGAAAGCCAGTGATTTCATAATAAGAAAGGTCTATGACCCTGGAGAGGAGATGCATGTTAGGGACAGAGGCATTTAGGTTAGTATTGATCTTAAATAATTAAAACTAAAGGTGCTTACAAGACAGAGTTTGATTTAATTTTTTTTTTTCCAAAGGGTGAGAATGAAACATATACATTTGTTTGTAAGTAGAATAGTGCCAAATTTCAAGTCTAGACCATGATTGGCAAGCATATGTTGTTCATTCTGTTCTGTTTATTTATGTTTTGCATGAGGCATAAATGTGCTATGCTCCATTGTCCATCTGGAATAATTAAGCACTCCTTTAGTTAATTATCTCGCCTCGGCAAGAATCTATGATATACAGTTCTAGCCTGAACCATCAGAAGTTCTGAAATGTGCACCAGCTGGGGAAATATGAGAGAGATCACAATGGGAGGCTTAGAGCTGGAGTCTAACCTGAGTCCTGCAGGTTTAACAGTAAGGGACTCATGTATTTACCATAAATACTCCAACTCACCTATTAGTGCAAATAAGAACAAGTACACAAATTGAAGGGAATGTCCCAGCTGAAGTCTGAATGTCTCAGATGATGAAGTTTGAGCATATGTCATATAGGTTTTTGTAGGACATAAAATATCATAAATAATAATAGTATAGTTATAAATATTGCCTGGTGATAATTATAACGTGGAGAGGCAGACAAGTACCGTCATGGCTCTTAGTGGAGAAAACTTCATGGGGAAAATTTGCCAGGGTAATATCAGTAATTATAGGGTGTGTTCAAAATAGAGCTCATGGGGAAAGATTGGCAGGGTAGGCACTTTCTTAAATAAATACCTTTAATATATTGACCATAATAGCTGAAAACAAGTCCGAAGTGTTGGTTAATGTGAATCCTTCAGGCTGAGGACAGGTACCCAACTAGCTCTGCAGAGTTGCCCATGGGCTCAGCATCTCCCACAGGAGCCCAGCTGGGACTCCCATCGTGGGGGGGCCAGAGCAGGGTCCCTGCAGCACCCAGGGAGAGGGGCCCTGGCATAGGGGGGTCCAGCTGGGGAGGGCTGCAGACAGCTGCCCACCTCCCCTTCGCTTCCATCCCAGAGTCCTTGGTCCTCCTTGTGGCCCAGAGTGGTGGGTGGCAAAGATCAGATGATAGGTCCAAGGGGAAAAATAAGATCATATTCTCCCTCAGCATGGAAATGTGGGCCAAGCCCATTAGAGATTTTCTTAAGCAAGGTTTTATTTGCAGGAGAAGTGCTTGTGATTTCCCTCTCTGGAGGTGAGGAGAGCATAGGGGGAGAATGTCTGTGGTGCAAAGTCACCCCAGGCAACCCCTTCCCACAGCTATGGGGTGGCACTTGCTGCACCAGTCCTGTGCCAGGGAAGGGGCCTATGTCTCTGCAGGGTGCTGGGGTGGCACTCCTCACCCTGCAGGTCACTGTCTCTGACCTCTGTGGTGCAGCCCAAGCTGCCATGCCAGGGAGACAGGCCTGTCACACCCTGTGCTCTTCCCAGCCACCGTTCTGGAGGGGGTGTGGATTTTCAGTTGAGGGGTACAAGACCATGGATATGGTTTGAAATTTGAAGAATTTTCTTACCCACCCCTTCAATTATTCTTCCCTTTCCTTGTGTATCAAAATAATTTCCTTTTTCTCTGCAAACATCTATAAAGAACTCAGGTGATCCTCACTGCTTGCAGGGCAGGAGGCGAGCAGATTTCACATGGCACATCACAAACATTTGTCACCACCAATCTCCATGCACTCATCGTTTTCCTTCCCACCCTTCTGCTGGGCTACATTAGAGTCACAGAAAAGCATCACCATCTCAAACATACCAGGTCCACAGACTCTACTCATAGGCACAACCTTGCTTCATCCCATGTTACTGGCAGGATCAAAATGGCATTTTTAGTGTTTACAGGACTTACATGAGACCTATAATGTCACCTACAGGTTGGAGAACTGCCTTGTCCCAACTCTACCTCTGCTTCTGGGTTGGGTGTTGGAAAAAAACACAATCTAGTTCCAAGGAAAGAATCAGATATTCCGTTTTATAGCTGAGTAACCATATTCTTTGATTTATTTTTTTTTAATTAGTTTACCTTTTTTTTTTTCTTTCCATTACTTGCACATACCATCTCCTCTTCCCTTGGTGTGTTGGATGATGATGATGATGATGCCTTAGCTGTTTCTTCCCACTTAATCTGCCATCTCTGGTGCCATGTACACCAAGCTCTCTGGCATGTAGAACTTCTCCCGTGCCACGGTGGGTTGCTGCTGGTCAAGGGAAGGAATGCATAGCCAATGATTTCCAGTGGATCCGTTATAGCTGGCAAAGGCCAAAGTTCATTAAAGCAAAATAAATGTCACTTTTTTCTTTTTTTTGGTGGAATAAATTACCCTACTGGAGTGTGATCATTGTGGTTTTAACCTGGGACCTGCAGTAAAAGATTATATAGCAACCTTTGACCTTTTTGATTTTTGCTTTACTCTTCTATTGTCAAGGGAATGTCACTGATCAGGTGAAAGTAAAACGTTTAATGGGCCATATCGCAGTAATATCTTACACTGAGTCAAATTGATAAACCCTTGCCAAAAATTCTTAGCATCTGGCACTTCCACGGAAACCACAAACAATGATTGCACATATGGGAGCTCGAAGGCTAGAGGTCATGACAGCAGTTTATTACATGCACCTTACAGTGATCATTTTCCCTAGGAAATTAACCCCTCACTAATAGAAACGCATCAAGTGAACTCTTCATGGTGTTTCAATCATGTTGTTTTGGCTAAGCAAGGAGTACATGTTAAACTAAAGTGGTGACAAGATGCAATTAAGTAAAAGATGATTGATTAGGTTTCAGTGTTTGTTCAATAAGATTTAAAAAGAAATGGTGATACCAGAATGACTATGCTGGGTATGAGCTTCTCCAGGGGCCTTTGCTGAGCAGCTACCAGCTCTGTACCGGCGGCACACAGAGATTCCCAGGCTCAGAACTGGCTCCTGAGCAGCATGGCTCTTGCTCCTGGGATCAAGCCGGGCTCCCAGCTGGGCAGCAGCATATTTCCATGGCATGGCTCACTGTCAAGGGGATGATTCCTACCAAGCACTGCTGTTCTCAGCCCCCATTTACCACAGACTATGGATTAAACCCTGCGTTGTAACCAGTTACAGGCTGGTGGTAAATGTGTTTCACAGTCACAACATGGAAAACAATAAAGTGTGGTGATTGCAATCACTAAGAGTGAAACACCATCCTAGGCATTTTGATCTCCTTTTTCTTCTTTGAACTCTGTCATCAAAAACATCCAGAACCACATCCAGTGGCTCAGTTGCTGCTCACTGTGCCTGAGGTGTGATTCAGGGTAGGCTCACGATAGCTGCTGAGTGGATTTTTTTTTTCAGACCCACCTTGCACGAACCATTGAGCATTACAAGGTCCTCTGAAGGGATCCTTGCCAGTCTGTCAGCAGCAACTTGGCCACTGCACTGCACCATCATTGCATGGGGAAGGTCCTTCATGCTGGCAAACCTTCCAGAGATGATGTGAACCCACTTACCTCTTCCTACTGTGCTCAGGACTCCCTTCTAGTTTCCCAAGCCACTGCCCCAGGGAAACTGGCTGCTAGGGATGCTGCAAGCTGGGGTTTGCCAGAGCACGTATTAGACCCATGTCATCAACATTATGACGTCCCCAAAAGTCGCTAGAAATTAACAGCAGATCCAGGGGAAGGGTTCTTACAAGCATGGGGCTTGAGCACAACAGCGAAAGACATCAAGGCTCCTGAGGCACAGCAAAGCCATGGAGCTGGAGCCACAGTATCCAAGGGCTCAAGTGCTCAAGGTAGCACCCAACCCATGGCAGGCACTGCCAAGAGCAGCTGCTCCCTCTGTGTCTCCAGGGGCAGGGGCCTGATGGCTGTTGCACCCACAACAGCATGGCCAGAGCATCAGGGGGCTGCTCTGGGTGGTTAGGGGGGCACTTGGGTGCTCACTTACCTCTCAGCAGGTACCTGAAGACTCCTGGGTAGGGTGGAATTTATGCACAGTCTTGCTCGGGATCTGTCTGAACAAACTGCCACCTTCACCCTTCTCGTGGGTGCAGCCAGGTCCCCTTGGTTCTGCTCACCCCATTTCTGCTCAGCAGTGACTGTGAAGGGACTGCCACATATTTTGCATTGGGAACTCTGTTTTTAAGTGAACACCCTATTTTTTTAGCTGTGTATGGCTGTATTACTTGTATATTTATATATTCTGTATTTATGTTATAGAAATGTAGTATTTTGTAGCTGTCTGTTACAATTTGTTTAACTTGTAAAAAATATGACTATGCTCTCTCATACTTAACCAGCAGCTTTCACCATCGAGTCTTTGCTCCTTCCTCTCTGTGTTGGTAACAAGACACCATCATGTATGTAGAGCGGATTTTTTTTTTTTTTTTATTTAATTACTTGTCATTGTTAAATTATTTATTAGTGTTTTAAAATTTCATTTCACTGCATTTTTTTTTCCTGCCACCATTGCCTGGCAGCTAAGATACATGAGTTTCTCCTACATTAAGCTCCTTCCCATATGCACACACGTGCACACAAATACACACACACACACACACACACACTAAACTAAAACAGGAAAAGAAAAAAAAAAGAGATTACACTTCAGTATATTTGTAAATAAAAGCAACCTGTAAACAAAGCAGGATTTTCTTTCACTGTGCAGTTCTTTCTTTGCTCTTGCAGCCTGAAAGTGTGTTGTGTACAGCAGGGGTGGCACTGCTGTTTGAGGACTGGGACAGCTGAGCACAGCACCAGTATTTTTAGGGATGTGGAGCAGCAGCCCAGGCTACTCATGGATGCCCTTCACATGCCCAAGGTGAGACACAGCCAGGGCAAAGGCAGGGGGTGCCCCATCCTTCAGTCACCAGCCACCAGCACAGCTCTAGCAGAAACCACAGCAATAGCTGCTCATGGCAGCAGAGCTGACACCATGGACACAGCCCCCATGAGCCCCTCGCCGCAGGGTCTGGAGGACAAGTGGTGTTTAGGTGGTGCCTGAACTGCTCATGGGGGGAGGACTCCCTGCCCCGTCTGCTGAGGCCATGCCCGAGAGCCAGAGAAGCCTGTGGAGGTCACAGGCCAGTGGCTGCTAAGAAGTTTTGTTTTGCAGAAAATAAATAATAAATAATTGCCCTAATTAAACATTTCCAATCTAAACCTGCTACGTTTTCAACAGACTGTGACAAAATATCATTTTCTGAAGGAGATAGATTTTTTTAAAGGGCAGAAAAGCAGAGCAAATGCTGTGAACCAGCTCCAGAACTAAGCAGCCAGATAAACTGGGCCAAGATTTTTAACCACTTTTCTCATTTAAGTGACAAAAGAAGAGGCCATGTGGTTGTTATTTTATTATCTTAACCAAAGCCATTTATCCTTAAGTGAAAAGCTGGCAGCACTGCTGCCTTGGAGGAGCAGCACAGAAGGGTGCAGAGCTGCAGGGGGAGGAAAGCCCACCCGTGCCTCTCGCTGCTGCCCGATGCTCTGGGCTCTCCGGAGCGGGGTCTGCTCCCCAGGCTGGCAGCAGGAGCCAACCCAACCAATCTGCAGTTCTCTGCCAGTCCCTGCCACGGAGGCTTCATGTGGGAAAACAAAGCACAAGTAGCTCCAGTGCTCGGGAAGTCCTCCCTGCTGCCACTGTTTCTGGCAAGTGCAGAGCTGGCATCACAGCCCTGCCCCATGGGGGCACGGGCACTGGCAGGTTGCCCTGTGGTCAGTGTTTGTGGCCTGGCCAGGAGGGATGGCAGGAGCACAGTCCCAGGAGTTCCTGCCCCTCTCCAGAGACACGTTTTGCATTTGCATACCTCAGAAATGCCCCTCTCCCCACAAGCTGCTCCGCGGGCTCTCGCTGCAGCTGCACTTGGCATTTCCAGCAGCTGAACCGGGTCTGCCCCACGGGAGGAGCAGGGCCCAGTGCCAGCGCTGGCCAGACTGGGCAAGGGCTGTGGGCAGCGGGCGCTGGCTGGGGCAGCTGGAAGGGCACTGCCCCCTGGGCACAGACTGCCACTGCTGGCTGCCTGACCCACCATGGCACAGGCTGGCATGGCAGAAACCTTGGCAAGACCAGCAGCCGCTGTGGTGACTTCGGGGAGCCCAAACGGGAGCTTTCCTGAGGCGAGACGCATGTAAAGGGAGCTCAGGGCTAACCCAGACAAATGTGTGCGAGCAGTGCCCATGGAGTATAAAATACCCAGTTCAGCCAGTGCCCGTGGATTATAAACTGTTCACCCAGTAATGGCAGATTTGAGACCAGTATAAATGACAGATATGTGCTGGTGTCTCTTGGGCCATGCAAACATGAACATGAAATTCATCTGAGGTTTGATCTGGTCACATCTAATTACTGATTGACAGTCCCCAGGTCCAGAGACACTACATTTCTTTCCTATGCCTTAGGCATAAAGCCACAATGTCTATTGTTTTGTATTAAAAATCAGAAGAGTTTTACAGCTAACCTGATACCACCAAGAAGGGCAGCCCTGTTTCCACCCCACTGCCGAGCACACCATTTCAGCTTGTCCTTTGCAGCCCTTGTGCAGCAGGCTGAGTTCATATGGCTTGAACCCAGTCCACTAAGGATCAAAATGACAGTTATTGCCTTGAAACAGCTGCTGGATCTGCCTCGGGCTATAACACAGGGCTGCAGGAGCCAGTGAGAGACAGTGAGCACCAGTAAGCTGGGGCTGGGCTGAAGGAGCCCCCACTGCCCTGGCAAGCCACAGTTTTCCAGTGAGGATGTGGTGCTCCCCAGGTGGAGGCTGTTGAGCACCACCCAGCCTTTTCCACTGTGGTTTGCACACGTGTGCACTACCACAGCACACAACACATCTAGAGGCAGTAGCTCAGTGACAATACAAATGGGTTGTGTTTCAAACTTTTTTCCAATATTTAGTTCCTAAGGACATGCTCCTACCAGCTGAGCCTGGATCTCTCTGCTGAACCTCTCCAAGGTGAGGGAGGATTTGCAGTCCTGAGTTCAACCTGAAGGCCTGATCAATAAAGCACCTTTGTTCCCAGTCAGCACCTTCTTTCCTTTCTGCTGCCCAGCTCCAAATTGCATCATCCTGTCCCCCTCGTGCTTGGTATTGGTGGAATGTCACTATTGAAAAATGAATTGCCATTAGCAATTGGTTTCACCTAAGTCACAGAGTTAGCTACTCAAATATTCATGCTCTGTGTGCATCTAATATTTATGAAGGAAGAATTACTGATTTGCCCATAGCCATTTCTGAATTTCCCCAAAAAGATAGGTGAAAAGGATGAGAAAAAAGGAAAAAAAAAAAAAAAAAGATGATTAATACATTTGGGGCTTAGTGTTCTGCATTGTTTGTGCTGTGTTTCTCTTTGGTGTCAGTAAGACAGAATGAAGACTGATTTATATGCCACAGCTGTAGCAAACAAAAGAAGAAGCGACTAGGGAAATGGCTAGAGGTAAAAATGCCGGTGCAAAGGGCTAAAGGCCTGCACCTGGGTACTGCTTCCCATGCAGTCTGCTCCCCCTTGGAGCACCTTGTAAAATCAGATTATCTGCTGGACACAGGAGTTCAAACAGCCCTTCAAAAGATTTGTCTTAATAATTGCTGCCTTATCTTAACTTCTGGTTTTTTATCAGCCAAACTGCTGCTGGGAGGCAGATCCTGAGGATAAGGTGCTGTCACTCTTAATTATTATTACCTCTTATAATGAAAACACATTCGTTCATCCTTCCATGCACTTGGTGTAACTAATGAATGTCTAGCATTTTATCAATATTTTTAATAACAAAAAAAATGTAAGTATGGCCCCACTGTATAAAATTATTGTACATTAAATGCTATTAAATAGCATCCTTGCTTCTCATTTATTTATATTCAAATATAAACCAATTACTCAGTAAGAATGAAGCACATTTTTACATTCTCAGAAAACTGTTCTTTCCTGAAAGTCAAATTTTGCAGTTAAGATGCTGTGGGGCTATTTTCCATCACAGAAGCAACATGGTAATTAGCACTAGAACCAGCAGGTACATTCTGAAATGAGATGATAGAGAGTGCTCTTTATTTACTTACGATGGGAAAACTAAACAATTCTCTTTGAAAGCCCACTAATGAATCTGGCTTGTAGCATTTATCAAAGCACCAACCACCACTTGCACTCAGAAACTGTTTTTTCTCATACTTCGAGCACTAAATGTGAATTACCAGGATGGAGTGAAAGCACCCTGGCCCTTGTACCCATGGAAAGCAGTGAATTCAGAGCTCTGCACCACCCTTCTGCAGGGCACAGGCTCTCAGAGTATCCTGCAGCGAGTGGGACACGACCAGGGCTGCACCCCCAAACTGCAGAGGGAAAACATCACACTGAATGGAGAACTACACAAAACACAGCATGGATTAGAGCAAGGCACATCTTACTGGCTCTTGGCAGAGTATTGGCTCTTCCCTACCCTCTGGATTTACATTAAATGATATTTTTTTGGCATTTAGTTTGTAAGAGGGCATTGCATTCTCTCTTCTTTAGCCAAAAAGAGGAAATGGAATAATATTTTGTATGCCTTTGGGATGGTTTGTCCAAAAAGAATATACATGGGACTAACACAACATCTGCTCACTCAGAAATCTTCCTGCCCACCACTTGTGCCAGCAAACCACTGATTAACTGGTGGTGAGATCCACTCCTAGCAGCAGCAGATAATGAGGGTTTGATTAGACACTGGCATAATCCAAAGGAAAAAAGATTTTGAAAGATAGGCAGATAAAAGTAATGGTTTTATGACACGCATTTAACAGCTGACACCAAGAGTCAGGGCTGGAGCTGTGAGCAGAGCCCAGAAGCCTGGCTGCAGTGCTCAGGCCACTGCTGTCATCTGTCAGCAACACACAGATTTTTCTCATGGTCTTGTGCTTGTGTGTCCCTTTTCTTAAAAAAAAAATAAAAAAATAAAAAATTATTTCTGTATGCTGCCATATTTTACTTCCAAAAAGACTTACTTGGACTTCAAGTAACTTTCAGAGTTGACCCACTTTTCTGAACAAATATTGTAGTAAGGCACTGAAGGAATTCTTACATCTTTCATCAAATTCCTTTTGGATTATCAGGACTATGACAGCTTCAACACAGTTCTTCCAAAAAATACTTGTAGATCTTCTGCTGCTTCAGTTCCGTGTTCAAGACATTGTTTTGGGAACTGCAAAGAGACAGAGGCACCCAAATGAAGTTGAGAAACTAGGTAATGGTAGTGGCTAAGAGGCAGAACCACAAGGAAGGTGATGGTGATTTGAAGCTATTTTCTTCATGCAATGAAAATGCCTCTGAGACAGGACTGAGGAGAGAGGGGCTTGGAGTTACCTCCTCCCCACAGTCAGAAACATGCATTAGTGGTGTGCAACTGCTTCAGAGGCTGTGCCTGGAATCTGTTCATCCCTTCTCCCTTCAGCCAGGTCCTGCTGGAGCAGCAGCATTCCTCCAGGCTCCCAGCAGAGGTTTGGGTTTGCCAGCAGTGCTGCTCCTCACACAAACAGGGGGTGAAGCAGAGCCGGTGCAGGAGGACTGAGCTTGTGCTTCTCACAGGCCCAGAGTGCTTCTTCCTCACCTTGGGTGCTGGGGCCCAGGGGGCTCCTGGGTGAGCTGGGATGAGGAGGGTGATGGGGACAGGCTCTGCAGAGGAACAGAATAAACAGTGCACTGACGTCCACCTCTGTCTGAGGCAATTAGAGGAGTGCCTTGGGAAGCACATCCCTCTGCTTTTTACCCGGGCTCCAGTCAGATACTGACCCTTCCAGCCAAGGGCTTCCCTCACCCAGCCCTGCTCTCCAGCTGCCTCTCTGCTGCACTGCCTCAGCCAGGACACGGGTCACAGCTCCTAATGCTTTTCTAGGGAATGTGTTTCACAACGCAGCAGTCTGCCTTATTAAAATGTAGAACATGGATATGAAATGCCTTTTCCTTCCAAACACCCATGCTATAATTACCTGTCCTCTCCCCCGAGGGAGCGTGTCTGTGGGTGTTGTGTAATGGTTATGAGCTGCACACCCACAGACAGGCAAGACATGCAGCTCTCCCCACCACACCTCCCTTGTTACCAACACTTCTTAATCAGGCTTGCTTAATTTGTTCCTTTGTTCAACTGGTTACAAGTAAACTGGTGTCCAGCAGAACACCATGAATTCCTTCTGATCAGATTACCAGTGATCTGTCCCAGCTGGGACATTCCCTCACACCTGTGTTGTCAGATTAACAGCGATAAGGAGCTGCTGATAAGAAAAGCACAGAAGTGCTGCTAGTGAACCACTTGCTTTTCCTTGATCTTTCTTTACACTTTGGCACTGTGTGAAAACCATTTGCTTCAGGACTGAGAGGAGGAACCAGGTAATTATACTCCCAGTGACAATAGTCCTTCCTGCAGGACACAGCAGTGGAAACCTGCTGCTTAATGAAGCAGGTAAAATATATGTGACTAAAAAAAAAAGATATCCACAAAGATCTAGATAACTTAATCTCTTTTTTTTCCATTACTATTAAGAGGGAGAAGCCCTGAGATCTCTCCACTAGTTAGAATTAAAAGTGTCTGAAGGAAGGTTGCTAACAGGCTGGGAGCTCCAAGGACGCACCAAAGATGTGTTTCACACATTAATGCAGCCTGCATCTGAAACTGCACCCAAATAGGGCCACTTCTGCTTGGTTTCTTACCCCCTCTATCTGCTGGTTAAACAGAATGCTGGAACTGATACCCAGGCTGTAGTTCAGCTGCCTGACTCCCAACAGCAAGCGACAGAATCAGTCTCACCAGTTGTATTCATGAGTGCTTCTCACTGCAGCTTGCAGCTACTCTCCAGCACACCAGCAAACAGCCCCTATCCTTGTCCCAGCTCACTCCAAACGTTTCTGTATCTGCTCCTCTGTGGCAATGACATACCCTTCTGAAAGACATTCCTTTTCTTAGTGATGCATCATTAGTTATTTTGTGAAATGCTTAGAAGATGAAAATGCTGGGCAAGCATTCCATAGGATGGTGCTTGGAGGGACTGCAGCAGCAGTGCCCTCCCAGGTGCTGCCAGTGCTCTGACTGCCCGAGTGTGTCACAGCCACAGCTCATAGAACCTGCCACAGACACCAACTGCCTCTCGTTCCTGGTAACTTGACATCTAAACTGCATGGCTGAGACCAATGCATTCCAATGACCTCTAGCAGAAATCCCCCTTTCTTCATTTTCTTAATCTCTGAAATTTTGTGAGGCCTTTCAAGCATGGAAGATTCCTGTAAGACAACTACAACATGCATGAAAAAGAACAGGCTTTTGAAATCTAATCTTCTCCAGCTCAAAATAGAGGCAGTGCTAGGCTGTTGACAGTAGGTCTCTGAAGACTTTCAATATAGTTTTTATTCCATGGCTCTGGCACCACATAGGAAATTAATTCAGCGACAATATTTTCATTAGATTATAACCCAAGTTCTCAATCTTAGGCACATTTGTATGCTTGTAATACATTCTAATTACTTGTAAAGAATAAGTCTGTGTGCTGGTTGGTTTATTGAATATATTAAATTAATGAATAAATAAATTTGTCTCAATGCTGGGAATGCCACTTGACGTCAAATCTTGCCACAGAAGGAACCAGTAATGCTCTCATTTGTGGTTTGGGTAGACTATGTGATTTTATTGTAGGAAAACTGTTCTGTCCCTCATGAGTGCAATGATTAAGAAAAGCACTTTTTTTTCTCCTAATTAACAAAAATCAACTGTGTGAAGATACTTTTAATTTTTTTTTTTTTTTTTTTTTTTCTAAATGATTGCTCATTATTTTGTCAGAATTACTCTTTCTGCCTGATCTCAATACCTCAGATGGTCTCTCTAGGATGGAGCTCTCAGGACATTCACCCACTCTTCTACCTCTGTGCATTTCTGAGTTATGCAGAGTAGGAAGGAATAGCAGATGCACGAGCTAAAATGGTGACACTGGTGGATAAAAGTGTCAGATTTTAATGTTGTGTAGTAGCTGCCCATAGTATAGGGCTGTCTATTTTATCCTGTTGCAGTAAAAAAAAATAATTATTGTTAGCCTGGATCAAAGTAATCAGAAGTGAGAATTTTTCTCAAAAGATGAAGAATTTGCTGTTTCTTAAGAGACCTACTGAATTTCCAAGGTAGAAAGGACAGGTTTCTGTTTCCTCAATACAGAGCTATAAAAGGCTCATCTTGCCCCCTCGTTCTGCTCAGTACCGTGCAGCCTGCTGAGCTTTGGCTGCTGGGATGACATTCCCTGGCCCGCAGGAGCAGAGCGCAGGTCGCAGCACGCACGAGGCCAGGCTGGAGTTCTGGCTCCAGCACCAGCAGCATCCCCTGGAGCACTGGCTCTCAGGGTGCTTTGGTTTATAGCTCCTCGTTTCTCAGAACCATTGTGTCCCCTTCACGTGCCAAATTCTCTGACAAATGGCCTTCCAGACTCCAAAATGCTGCTAATTCCAGACCCCTTCCCAACAATGGGATCCTGTGACATCACAAATGACATCTTCAAAAGCGCTCACCAAGAACACAGCAAGGAACACAAGGGACTTCAGAGGACAGGTCACCCCATCACCTCTCAAAGAAAACACAAGCAAGACTCAAGAGGTAAATTAAAATAGGCTTCTGGTGCTGGAAAGCTGTGGTATCAGGCAAGGGGCTTGGCTGTAAGACTGGGACAAAACAAGAATGAAAATGTCTTTTCCAGCCTGTTGAAATGAGAATCCGTAGGAGGAGATGTGGGTTTTTGTGCTGTTTGGGATGCAGTGCTTTGTTAGAGAACTGTTCACCCATATGAAAATGCATAACCCTGTCAACTTGCCAAGTGAAACTTTGGGTGATCTGCTGCGTAAGTGCTGGTAGCACAGGATGAAGCTGCCCTTGGCTACTTTCAATTACACGCCCAATTCTTTTAAGACTTCTGAATACTTGGGAAAGGAGAATATGCAGAACTTGTTTGTTTACATCAGATTGTGCTGTTTTCAAGTTTCTCAACTGCTTTCAGAGCATGTGAGCACAGCCCTAAACCTTCCCCATCCACATACCTGGCAACTTTGTCAATAGAGCAAATGAATCCTCTTCAGGAGAAAGGAGCCGTGTCAGTTCTGATGTTGTGCAGGGTTTCATCACTGCAGCAGGGACAGGCATTAGACAGGGAATGCTTTGCAAAGCAAAGTGTCATGCTGGTGCTGCAGCGATGATTCAGGCAGCCCTAGGGGCATCACTGATGGCTGGGCTGGAGGTAAGTGTTGTAACCAAGGGCAGATCTTTGCCTTTCATCTTCCAGGCACTGCTGCAAGTGTGGCCAAGCACTACTGGGTTTAGGTGCTGGGCAGAGCAGATGAGAAATGAACTCTGTCTCGGCCTCCACTGACACAAGACAGCCCAGAGTTCACAGGCTCTTGGTCACCCAGTGGGCAGCAGTTCTCCTGTGGGGCTTCTCAGCAGCTTATGTGCCCTGCCAGCATCAGCAGGGAGCTTTGGCAGGAAGCTCCAAGCATCTCACTGCCTTCAGAACAAACATTTTCTGGTGGATCTGGAGGCTTTCAAGATGGTCTGCTTTTGTCTGTGGGTGACTGTGAGTGAGGCCTTTTGGATGAGGAACCCAGTTTCCAGAGTAGTTCCTTTGAATTTCTGTACAGCTTTCTGCTCTGCTCCAGGGTGGTGCTGAGCCTGCCCTTATTAGCCCAAATTACCACACTTAGCAAAAGCACAAATTCAGTCTCTGGTACCTCGCTTATCTCTACATATAAAGAGCTACTGCAAAGACATGCCCCTGAGGGCATCACAATAAATTTCTGGACCTCAGTTCACACGTTCAAACTCTTATTCAGACTTGCACACCAAACCTATTACTGCTTTCAGCAGTTTTCAGCTTCCACTAAAGAATGAGGTACTTTTTTCTGCTCTCAATCTGCTCAAAACATGCATCAGCATTCAGATATTTGAAGGAACACACTGAAGAACCAGGACATCAAAACCCATCTCCAGACAGCCAGGACTTCACAGTTCAGAACTGTTATGCCCTGTGACAAGCTTACCCAGGTTCACCAGTCCTTGCTTTCACCAGATACTGCTTTTCCCTACATTATTCTACTTACCTGCTCCAAAAGGCACCAAGTGGTATGGAAAATATGCTGCTAATGCAGCTAATGAAGCAGTGCCCCAGTCAGCTGTCAGGTGGCAGATTTGGAGAGATGGAGCTGTTACCTGGAAATATGGAATATTTGTGCTTCTGTACAGAAAGCAACAATTACACCACAGGAAGGAAAAGGAAAACAAAAAACCCCAAACCAAAACAAAAACATCCACAGACTAAATAGGAGAAGATCAGGGTCACAGAGCCTGCAGCAAACAGGACAGTGCTCTAAAAATGGGAACTGTGAACAACCCATCTAACACACTCTATAGCAATGCAAGTACTGAGTGCAGCTCTATATCAGGTATGGAAAGAATCATAGAAAAAAAATCTTTAGTACATGCCCCTAAAGACTCTGTAAGGAGTCAAGTCCTGCAGGAACTTCCAGAGGAGTCGTGTCTGCCCACACGGATGGGCTCCTGGCACAAAAGACATTTAGATGCACTGCAGGTCAGGGAATAGCTTGATTTTCAGAAAGGCTTCCAAAGAGCATAGATTCTTATTCCAATCAGGTAGAAAGGGCAGGGAAATGTTTAATGAACTAAAACTTCTTTTTTTCTTGAAAATAAGGACTGTATGGGTGGCTAGGGGGAAAGAATGGAAGCACCCGTTTAAAAAGAAAACAGCATGTTTTATCTTGCCAAGCTTGGCATGGGTGTGATATGTACAAGGTCTTATATATGTGAAAATCAAAAGGTGTTTGTGGCATTTCTTTTTCAATTTTGTGGGAGAATCAAATAATCTTCCCCTCTACACTTGAGTCTTCACATAATTTACCTTTCAGGCTTGTTATGGCTGCCAAGAGCATGAAAAATTAATCACGAAGGAAAGCACTAAGTGCTTTAAGAAAGCACTTTAAGACAGTACTATGTTAGGAGTATTTTCATGGAGGTCTGCAGAGTCTTCCAGCACGTCCTGCTGACAGCAGCAGGCTGAGAATCACCAGAATACAGTTGATGACGGATCTAGGATGCACACTGCAGCCCGTGACAAGATGAGTGAGGTAGGAGAGATGCACAGACAACTGCTCACAGGGTTTTCCAGGACAGCGATGTTTGGAGATCGCACCCCGTGTGCTCCACCTGTAGGATGTCACGGAACCAGCATTTCCACAGCCTGCAGCGCACACACGAAACCAGGCTGGAGGAGAGGCTGTGCTCAGGGAATGCAGCGTTAACAACTCAACCTGCTCTGTCCCTCCGGAAGAAAAACTTCCTCCTGTTTTTGCCATGCCAGATTACATCCCACATGGCAAAGAGCTGCTGAGTGCAGACTGGCAATAACTGGCAGGTGACTCCACAGCCACTGCTCCTGGCAGCCTTTCAGAGCAAGATTTTCACAAGGATTAGCTGTTCTTGAACAAATTCTTCAATACAGGAGGCACAAATAGTCTTTTCTTCTCAATCAGATATGCAGGGCTGTCCGTGGCAGCAAATGGGAACTCTTTCCCTGCAGTTATGCAAAATGCCTTCAGCGCCCCTGTGGCCAGTGCTGCGGGTCTGATGGAGGGCAGGACTGTTCCACGGGGCAGCCAGCTCTTCTCTGCAGCACGCTGGCCCTGCAAAGTAAAAGTCATTGGCACATTCCTGTTCTCACAGGCTTGGCTTTTGTATGAGTTCATTCTTTAGATAATTAGCTTGGAAGAATCCAGGGCAAGTCCTTTCTTTCCTGATGCAGGAATAAGAGAGAGTATTATGGCAGCAAGAAGGCTGTCTCTAGTAGACAGTCCTTCCAGTCAAGGCCTACTTACTGAAGCAGGAGGAGGAACAACAGGTGAACTTGTAGGGAAGGTTTTGTACAACATGGAAAACAAAATGTGGAGAGCCAAGCTGGTACTAGAGTCCACACTGCTGGACTATGGATCTTCTTTCACACAGGGTCTTCTGGTATCACACTTCTCAGCCTGCAAACACTCTTTGCCTTTCTTCAGTGGCTCTTCCCCCCTCCCTCTCACACTGTTCTTTAGCATTCATTTAATGTGTCTCTTGCAAGAAGGGGGTGTTACAGAGCTGCTCCTCTGGTCACTTCAGCCTGCACGTCAGCAGCTCTTGGCCTAACAGCTCTGTCACCCTTACTGATGCCAGAAAACTCCAATTGAGGCCGATGCTTTATGCAGGTAATTTCAGATAACTCTCACCTCTTCTCAGCACCATGAAGAGTTTGGACTTGGTTGCTCTCAGCATGCCTACACTCTGCAGGTAGATCTTGTCCTCCTCTAGGAGCCAGCAGCCATAACTGAACAGGTCCCTAGTTATTTGTGAATTCAGTGCAAGTCTAGGGGAGAACTCACATTATTCAGACAGGGAGCAATGATAACAAAGATAACAGATACACACCCCCATTTTCCAAACCTCCCCTCCAATCTTGCCACTCTCAGAATCCTCAGAACCACAAAAGAAAAAAAATGGTCTATGGCTTGCCATGTTCCTTTTTCTTCTCTACTGAATACCTGCAGTGTGAGCTGGTTAGCCACAGAGGCACAAGACAAGATTCCTCTGGATCTAGTTATCCTCTGTACATCAGGTTTGCCACTAAATTTTTCAGACTCTCTAATCAGACCAGTTACTAGTGTTTCACACATTGGTTGCTATAGCAATGTTGTCTGTTATGATCAAAGCCTATAGAATATTTAATGTAATCACTGTCCAAAAAGCTGAAAGAATTGTTATGAGAAGAGCTAGCTGAGTTTCAGGGTACTGAATTCAAAAGACTAACTGATTAGGAATTGAATTGATATTCAGCAGTACTTTGTCACCTAGATCCTAGAAGCCCCCTGGAAATCCTAGACCAGGCCAGTGGGTGAACCACCATTTCAGCCCTGTGCTCAGTAATTTTATCCTCCAACAGTTTTAGTTAGGGACACTCCCAACATCTATCTCACAAATTACATATGGAGTCACATCCCCTGGAGCATTGGTAGGATATTGTATCATGCATCTTTTTTAGCTTATGACTGGAAAAGATAAGATCTGAAAAGAATTTGGTGGTGAGGTAGGTGATGAAATTCTGCTGCTGTGTTTGAATACATCAGGCAAGAATTGTTTTGAGTCCTGAATATGTATTGGATTTCTGCAGGCTTCTCGGTGAGCATCTTTTGCAGAGGGAGAACAAGCATTGATATGCAGATAGAACACAGTAACTATCAATAATCCAATGACACCTGAGAAATCAGGAAATACATTATTCCAAAATAATAAAAGGACTAAGAGTCATTCATATCTTTAACATCAGACGCCCGAGAATGTGATGTTGCCTGTATTGTCTCAAGTTTTGTGTGCATACATAAATACAACTTAAATTATCTCTTTTAAGATGCTTATCAGCATCTGCTACTTTCTGCACTGAAGGCATGAAAACAGTTACTCAGTAGCAGTGAGAAGCGACAGGAGACCACTGCAGTTCTGACCTTCCTCCAGTTCTTTGGGTATTATCAGGAAAATGGCATCTTTTTATTTAAACCACAGCCTGGGCATCGTCCCTTAGGTGTTCAGTACAGATGTGAATAGACAGCTGCTTGGACTGAGATGCAGAGTAGAGGAAGCTTTGCCACTGCACATGATGGACTGTGGGAAAGGGAGCCAGATGCTGGGATGCTCTTGGTAGCAGTATGCTCGATGGAGATGAAGGCACTGTGTGATGATTTCCTACAAGGCCCAGCAGGGCAAAATGTGGGGAAGCAGGTAACAGGGTTAGGTCTTAATGAGACAAGCACAGATCACACAGCTAGCTCTATGTCTTGCTGAGGCATAAGTGGGTAGAAAATTGACGTGCTAGGATCTGCCTGCTGGCTCCCAAGCTGGGAGAAAGGTAACCACAAAAATACAGAAACAGAGAGTGGAAAAAATTATCCTGTACTTTTAATGCACCTACATCAAATGCACTGAAGAAGCCAAGTTCCAACACCGGAAAACGGAGAGCACTATTTTCAGATCATCATTTTCTGGTGGCTCGTCTGTTTGCAGCTGAGTCAGACCTGCCTGTTCACTCTTGTATGGAGAGCTACCTGCCAGAGGCCAGAAGGAACCGGCAGGTTATCTCGACATCTTACATCAGGGCAGCCTGTTATCTGAACATGGACCAGGGCCTGACTTTATGGCAAGGATCCTGCCCGAGGAAGCACTGCAGTGGGGCAGCACAGCTGGTATAACAGCTCCCTCCTACACTGCATTGCACTGATCCAGGTTGCACGGCTGAAACGTTCCCTTCTCGCCCCTTTTACCTCACCATGCATCTATATTTCCAAGCAGGGGCATTATCCCTTCTTCCACTTTACCTTTCAATAAAGCAAACCAAACAAAGAGGTATCAAGCCCCTGGACATCAATGGGGAGAATACACAGATACTCTGGGGCTGGCCAAGCTATAGACCTAACATCCTGAGATGCAGCAAACACAGCTTCCCTATTGTCCAGGCTACCCCAGCTGAGCTGAAAGGAATGGCCCAGGGGCGGGGGAGAGGAGGATCAGCTGTGGGCCTGATCCCAGCTGCATCTAACCAGCTTTGTTACAGCCAACAAAGAGCAGAAGAAAAGACTTTTGTCCTTTATTGCAAGAGTGACCAACCTCCGTCTCATTGGCAGGGGTGACGATTAACCGGAGAGGATTCATTTATTGTTTGGCACTCGAGATCTCCCAGCAGTAGTCCACTCCAGCATGCTAAAATAATGGGCAGTGCCTTGTTTTTGTAAATGACTCAGTCTGGCTTTGTCTCCTTCTGTGCCAGACTGCACAGCCTGGAAGAGCTGGTTGGCAGTGGTGGAGAGATCTCACTGAGAGATGGCAATGGAAAAAAAAAAAAGATAGAGAAAATGTGTGAAAAAAATTGCCACGACAGGCTGAAGAGTGAAGCAAGGTCTCCTTCCAGTGAACCTGGAATAAGCAAACAGTGCTGAGCTGACAAGTGTGTCATGAGGGCTCCAGCACCCCATCTATAAAATCCCTTCTGGGAGGACAGGCAACATAGACTACTTATGCTAGGACCTATAGCCTGGAGTGAGTTTAATGGAAGAACTCTTGACCCCTGCAAAAGGGCAGAACATGAGAGCAAAAACAACAGCACTGCAGCGGGCTGTGCACTTTCCTGTAGGAGCAAGAGCTTCCCACCGGCTCAGCTGGGAAGAATGAATCCCATTCAGGGACAGAGGCTCATACCATGGAGGCCTGCCACCAGACACCCCTTCCTGATGCTAATCCTATTCTTCTGCTGTGGATCAAGTAATTTTTGTGTGAGTATTTTTCCTTGGCTAAAGAAAAAAGATATTTAACCACAACAAACCTGCTGCCAGCAAATGTCAATCTTAGCTTCTTGGGTCTATATTATAAGCACCAGCTACCAGTTCCTGACTGTCATTTACTTTTCACTGCTGAGGTACCTCACACATTGACACAGATCTCCTGGCAGAGCCGGCACTCTGCCATCATCCTGAAAGCAAGTGTGTACAGTCCTCCAAGACATGAAAGGAACTTAATTAGGTTTAGTGCTAGAAGGCACCGATGCAATGTTTTAAATATTGTCTTGCAACACTTCTTTGGGAGTGCAGAAAAATTCTCCTTGCAAAGAAATACTTTCATTAGTTTGGAGAACAGAGGAATACAGTCTTGTGAGATTTAAACCCTGCTTAGTTACCAGCCTGCCCCTGCTCTGAAAACTTAGAAAACCCTCCTCCACATTCAGGTAGCTCAGTCATTCTAACAGAGGTGGAGAGGGACAGCATCCTCATTGTATTGGCAAACCAGTGAAGAAAACCGAGAGCACCACACATCCTGATTAACCAAAGCTTTGGAATAGGCTTTTTAAAAAGGTCTTTTTTTGCAATACTTCCAAGAAACCAAATGCCCAAATGTGTTTGTGTTTTGTTATTCGTATTTCTTAAATTACAAGGATGATAGTAAAAAAAACCTGTCTGACCTACAGCCTGTACCTGACCTTCCATAGCAGTAGACAACAGCCCCAAACGTGGATTTATTGCCAACACCAACCCTTTGGCTACCACCACCCTCTGGCGAGTCTCCCTGCTCAGCTCCAGACAACACAGGAGCTGGTGCTTGGCCCTGAGCAGCACAGCCCAGCAGCTTCCCCCACGGCTGTTCCAAGGGGAAGGAGATGCTCCAGTGACACAGGCTGGCACAGGATGGGGAAACTGAGTGGCTCCAACTCACTGCAAGAGCCCCCAGTGATTTGCATCTGATTGGACATGTGTCTGATCATTATCAGTTTGATTGAACCACTGCCGAGAAGTACAATCACCATTGCTTATCCTTGAAAATATTGTGCCATCATCCATTTCCTCCACGATTCTGCCTTGAACATTTTAATGAAAAATTTCCATTTTTCAATAGCTCTTTGATTCCTAATCTCCTATTTAGTATCTGTTTGAAAATACTATGATGAAGCAAAACTCATCATGAAAAGAAAAATACAGCCCTGATACTAAAAAAGAAGATAAAGAAACCTCTGATGTTTATACTGCCCTTGCACTTTTCAGTGATGACAATAAGGCTATTGGCTGCTCTCACACAGAAGCTGTTATTAATTGGATTACTACATGCCATATTTGCCATTGTTTCTACGGTGCAGATTCCCATCTATGTGAAGACTTATTCACCTTGCAGAATTAGAACATTTAAGAAATCCATGTTACTGTCTGTATTAACGATACATTTTTTGAAATAATGCATTAGGAAATATTCCAGTTGTCATCTGAATGGTGTGGAAGGGAGCCCAGGAATGTGTGGAAGCACATCCCCAAGTGACGCGTGACACTGCAGGGTCAGTTCAGTCCCCCAGCACTGGGCTGAGGTGGGGAAGGATGGTTGCTCACAAGGCACATCCCCATAGCAGCCCATGCTCCTTCCTGTTGCCAAGAAAAACAGCGTTTCACCAACTTTCTGAATTTTGTTTTATTTTTGCTCTGAGTGTCCTCAGCACTCATTAGTTCAAGCCTTAGAAGGAGCTGAAAATGAGTTGCAGATGGGCACTGAGAGCAACAGAATGTTACTATTTGTTCAAGACCCTTTATGTACATGTCTCACCCAAAATACTAAACATAGCAAGAGCTGGCAAGAGACAGTCAGTCTCCACTGCTCAGTTGAAAAAAAATAAATTAAAAAAACTTAATAGAATTAAACACATATATGATCTGATTTTTAGAAGACTGGTCTTGAAAGATGCCAAGAGCAGAAAAATGCAGCATCAGAAGGGAGAGGGGCCTGCTGCCACTGCTGCCCTCCAAGCTCTGCTGGGCTCTGGCAGCACCAGCTGCAGGACACTCACACACAGATGCCATGGGGGTTGTGGAGATGACTTGCCCCAGGAGCCACACGGCATGCAGAGCTGCCTGTCACTGCCTAAGCATGGTCCTAGTTTCTAGACATCACCAGCAGTGGGACTGTCTGGAGGCCACAGCCCCCACCAGAGCTCTGGCATCACCTGCAGCCCTCAGGGGTAGTGGTGTCCCACTCCTGGATTCCAGGGACAGGAGCTCAGCACCTCCCTCTCTATATCCCCTCCTGAGGAAGCTGCACAGTGATGAGGTTCCCCCACAGTGAAGTTCCATATTTCCACAAAATCATACAGGAAATCAAAAGGAGAATTAAATTACATACCCTAGGATTCTATTGCAAGTGCAGCTTACAGCCTTGAGGCCTGATGTAAGTGAAATTACATTTTAAATGGGTAGATTTCTCCAACAACTTTTCAACAGTTAGTATGAGAATTTAAAGAACTATAGCCAAGATCAGTCTGGGTGAAGCAGCTGAACTCAGGTAAATTCATGCAGCAGTCCTGAACATACAGGGCACTCTGCAAATACACAGGCTCCTGCTCCATGCAGCTGCAGACAGTGAGGTGCAGATAGCAGCCCAGAAAATAGATTTTGCAGCTCGTCTTTTCCACGACACTTTGTTAAATACATTATTGCTTCATCATCACTTGTGGTTTATTTTGGCAAGCCCACAACATCACATTTCTCAGAGTACCTTAATAAATTCAAGCACATTTGGAGCAGAGAAGGGAAGAAACAAGATGCATTGTGCACAACTGGTAACAGTTTCCTGCCACGCCTGATTAACCGAGTTAAAACTAAACTCAGCTTCTGTTGGAAGAAGTCCCATCCAAGGTATAAGTTGTGTAAATTGCCATTAAAAAGGGGATGCTTGCTTGGGGGAATTGTTGTGGGGGGTTTTTAAGGTTTTTATTTGAGTGGGGCTTTGTTTGTTACCCCCAACCCCCTTAATCAGTTTGATTTTACTGTGAAGGAGCAGAGTAGAGAGTCCCTCCAGGCCAGACTGGGACACTGGTTCTGCTGCTACATTTCCTGCCAGCCAAAATCTTCTCCAAGCAGAAGGAAAAATCTCAGGTACGTCCCTCTGTGCAGAGCCCATGGGCTGCACAGAGATGCTGCAGTGGTACCAGGGATGGGAGGCAAGGCAGGGTATTTAGAGATAGGGAACTACCTCTTCATCAGTCTAAACAGGACTCCAAACAGGAAAATTCCCACCTTCTGTCCCACTTAATTTCATCATGCTTGGTTAAATGTCATGAAACCCAGTCACAGTTATACCCATTTATATGCAACCACTGCCTCTGCTCTACACATATATTTCAAAGAAGACTATGTGATTCCAGTAGCCAGCTCTCTGCTCCAGAACACTGGAGAGTATCTTTTTAAGCTGGCAGTGTATAGAGTGTTAATGACAGCAACGGGCAATAGTGTAACTTTGCACAAAGCTCTCACCTTTACATTCATGTCTATTAATAAGGGGGTGGGGAGTTGCAGAGCATGTAATGTTAGTTTACAAATAATGGAAGAAAAGCAGAAAAGAATCACTCCATTTTGTTTCTAGCCATGATGGACATACAGTAACCTTATACAACCTGACCAGCTGTGTTCCTGCCCTTCCTGCTGCACATTCTAGCACACAGCTGGAACCTGCAGGCCAGAGCAATACCTCGCAGGACAGTTAGAGGCACTCCCACCAATTTCTTCAGCTTGGAAGATAGTGCTTTGTGATCACAGCAGCTCAGAGCATCAGGAGCTGAACTGAGGCAAGAAGTGTTGTAGTTACATGCATAAAGCTGAAGTTTTATATAGTCTTCAATGTATGTGCCTTGTCAGAATTTACAATAATTTAAAGGGGTTATTATTCCTCCAGGCATGGAACTCATAAATATTACTCAGTGCTATTTGTCATTAGCTTCTCTGTCACGCATAAAGTAAAATTAAATACTTATCTCTCTATCGTTAACATATTAAACATTAGGATTTATGGGGTTTGAGATCTTACTTGCTCTGAGAACATTAGCTTCCTGATGAAAGATCTAAATGCAAATAGAAAGAACGTCAAAATACTCTGAAATATAATTAAGGATACTGAGGTGTAAAGAAGCCCCAGGCACAGAAATGTGCAGATTTCTTATTTCCACTTTCACGGTGGGCTAGTTCTGTTTCCCATTTCTATCCCATGTGCCACCTTGTTTTTTTGTAACCAGTCATCAGGTAAAGAAAATGTAAGTGCATTTTTATATGGATTATCAGAGATAAAGCATTCATGGCTTAAAATACATCCTTGCTATCTGCACTAAGCAGCACTTCAGAAGTGTCTAGAAGATTAAAAAAAAAAAAAAGTATTATAAGATATTCCATGTGAAGAAAAACCCCCTTCATAACTATTGTCATTTAGTCCATACCCAAGGCTAAAATACACCAGTTGCTCTGTCAGTCCCTGACCCATGCCACACACACACTAAAAAGGACTGGCAAGAAAATGTGAGAAGCCCCATAGATGCAACTGAAAACAGATTTAATAAAACAGCAAAAGCAATAACACTACTAAAATAAAGTATTCAAAGTCATACTCAACCCAGTGAGTGTAAAGCAGTCACAGCAAACAGCAGAGCAGCCCTCAGGAGCAGAGTGGTGAGTGAGCAATGAGGAGCAGCAGGAGGAGCAGGAGCTGGACCAGAAGCAGCCCCCATTCCCCCTCAACTTCCCCTTTATCCTGAGGGTGATGCTTACGGTCTGGGATACACCTGTGGCAAACTCGGGGAAGCTGCCCTGGCTGATGGGCACTGTTAACAAGCTGGCGATTGTGGCTGGCCTGGGATTCCATCCCAGACAGACCAGGACAGTAGCTTCACTTGATTTGTTGATATTATTACTACTCAAGGTTCCTGCAAACATGCATTGAATAGGGAAAACTTTTAAACAGATCTGTGTTTCTGCAGCATAATAGAAATGCTTTCTGTGCAATGGCTAAACATTGCAGAAAACTAAAATGAGCTACAACAGCCAGAGGTGTGAGACCCAAGGATGCCAGGCTGAGGCAGACCCAGCTGTTCCCAGTCCTTAGCCCCCACTCAAGCCATGCTCATTCTGTACATATCTCACTGAAGGCCCTATTTAGACAGAAAAAAAAAAAAAAAAAGACACCCTGATGAGGCTTTTCTATACACACACAGTTGCTGCTTCACCAGGAGACCTTCCCCATCTCACAGAAGTTCCAGGAAGGGCTTTCCAGGACTCTTGTCCCCGAGGCCACTCTTTTTGCCCCCTGCACAGCTGAGGCCAGGCTGTCCCAGCATAACACTGGTGGCCTGTTCTAAAACACAGACTGCATTGATTGGCACTGTAACATACTGCATGTCATCCCAAAGACTAAGACGTTTTTCAGAAGACATTTTCTACTCTACCTTGCTCTTGATGATCAAGTGTCCCCAGTGATGATCTCCACCCTTTGCTTAGGAGACTCACACAGCCCAGAGAGCTCACTGCCAGCACCAGGTTTGCTGTTATTCATTCCTTCCTTCCTTTTACGATCCTCTCCCTCTTGTGTGTAGGTTGTAACATCACATGTCTGAGGCCAACTAACTTCTGCCACTTTTCTCATCTCCCTCTTGGCCCCTGCTAATATCTGTAACCTGTTCCATGTAAGTAAAATCAGTTGATTGTGTTAATCACTCTGTGAAAAAGTTCAAACCTGACTCCAAACGAAAAACCCAAGCTGATCCTCCTCACTGCTGATGAGAACAGAGAACAGTGATGGTGACACTACCACTGTTCATCTACTGTGCCACTTTTTCTCATGTAAGGCTCTTTCTGCTCTGTTCATCTACAGTTACTTGTCCATTTTACATTCAGTCTAGGTCTCTTTAATTAGCATGTGCCAGGTACTGGAGTTGCATTTTGCCCCTTGAACATCAGTTTCCTCCCTGACCCAGATATGCCACTCGGAAAAACACATGCAGATGCTATCACTTGCTTTCTCTCAAGGCAATTAGGAGACAGGACTTGCATTCCATGATAAATACCAAAATGGACTAGCTAGAACTGTGCAAAGGACAAGCAAGACTTTGTGCTGTCTTCCATGAGTGAGCAGAAACAAGCTAGCACGCAGCATAAACCACACACAGATGAACAGAGCTCTCTGGCTGATCAAAGTGCTTTTCACAGATGTTACTACCAAGTGCTGGGAACTGGTTTGTCTGACTGTCAGAGGGGCTCTAGAACTCTCCCCAGGTCTGAGTTTAAAGACTGCTAGCTTCGACTCCAACACAGTGATTGTTCCCACAGAGCTCCTCTCTCTCAGCTTTCTTCATATTACATTTCCAATGTGTTTGGGACAATCTCTTTAATCAGCCCTGAGGTGCCTCCAGAGAGCACCATGCATGCGGGACCACCAGACCACAGATTTCCCATTGCACTCACCTCCCTGCAATTAGCAAAATGCCCCTCTGAAAACCCCACTCTCATCTGTGGAGTTTATGCATATCAATTTATGGACAAGTCAAATTGTCCTCCGGGCTTTTGTTGTAACGTGGTGAGGACTGATTTTCTGAGAGGAACGGGACATAATGGCAGCTGACCTCTGCTCTGGTTGGTTTCTGTCTTATTTTCTAAGCTTAAGGAAAACAGACATCTTTTCTACAGTTGCTTGTACTGTACACAAGTTAATGATTGCTGTTATACATTCATAACTAAAGGAACAGTGTCATATTCATATGACCAGAGTCACAATTATTTTTTTTTAAGCAGAAGAATCTTGAATAATTAAAGAACGTGTCGTTTGTTTGGAGATTTATAAAATCCAAGATAAATATGAGAATGTCAGCAATACAGTTTTCAGTATACCAGTCTCCTCTTTTAAGGAGGTCTTTTCTCATTCTGTGCATTACGGATGTTTAATTGAAAGGTTACACACAGGGTCATCACCAAGGCTCACAATGCCTCTAGCCTTACAATACACCTCACTTCAAAGGGATTGGCTGCATTCCTGAGCCTTGTACCAATAAGCAGTAATAACACTGAAAAATGAAAACCGAACCAGATGTCTCCAATAGCATTGATTCTTATTAGCTGTTCACAGCTATTCTTACACCTCTAGGCGCAGCGAGGCAAGGCCTGCGTGCTGGGTGTGCGGCTGCAGAGGCCCTGCTAATGCCGCTGGAATGCTCCCCGCGCCGCTCGCCGCTCTCCTCAGACTGTCTCCACCCTAATCTTAAGAAAACGTCTTTAAAATGTCATTTAAAAATGCATCAAATATGTAAACTTTTACTGGATAAGGACACACTCTGGCAGTAACATGTATTTCTTAAAATTAACTGTGAATACAGTGCTTGAATGTGCATGGGGTAGGCGGAATGGAACCCAAGCTGATCTGCGCCTCGCTGCAGACCCCGCAGCTCTCACGACCACCCAGAAAGAGCTCAGGGAAGCGCCGGGGCAAGATGATGCCAAAATGGCAAAAAAAAGCACAGTAAAGTAGGAAACAGAGATGATTGCATCAACAAAGGAAGTTTTGGTCCATTTGGATCCATCTATAAGTAACGAGCTGGGTATCGAGCAACTAATTGGACGGAGCTGGAGGTAGACAGACAGATCTGGGACTTAATCAGAAGTGTGAAAATTTGCAATGACTCGTAAAACATGTCTGTTGGTTCTTAGCTTCAGCCATCCCCTCTTCTGCCTGTAAAACCAATTCCACAAGCTCTGTATCGGGTAATATCCCAAATGAGATTATTTTACACACAACTATATTTAATTTGCAGTGAGGGGAACACCTTGGCTTCTTTTATGTCCACATGCCTGTTTAATTGGGCTTCTGATTATTTAATGTCACTGCTGCAGAGGTAGCTTTTATGAGGTACAAAAGAAAATTTAATGAAAATTATTCACAAGCCCAACTTCTGACTAGTAAAACCAAGAGTTTAATGTAAGAGGCAAAGTCCCCATCTGGTACTTCTCTTTGAAAAGAACAGCCCACATGAAGGATTTATTGTGACATTACAATGCTTGATGTCAAATAATCTAGCCAGAGGAACAATATTGCCCTAAAGAGAGCCATCAGGCCCTGTGTGACATGGGTATTTGAAAGGATTAACTACACTTAAATCAATATGGGCAATGAAAACAGAAATAACCAATCTTTTAGCCGCTCAATTATTTAAGAGTGTCTTTAGTCCCCACAGAATGGAATTAAACGGTTGTTTAAGAGGACTGACAATTAAATCTATTTCTTTAATGTCAAGAGAAGGATGTGGGCTACTTGGCTGCAGCATGGCATGAAGGAGTGACACTCACAGAGAGGAACAGGCAGGAGGAGCCAGCCTGGTCCCAGCTGTGACGGGCTCTGCCGTGGGGACCCTGGCTGCTCCCCAGCAGGCTGTGTGTGCAATGCACACACCTCCTGTGCCAGTGCACACACCTCCTGTGCAATGCACACACCTCCTGTGCCAGTGCACACACCTCCTGTGCAATGCACACACCTCCTGTGCAGACACTGCCCTGGGGCTCTGCAGCCATACCCCTGGCAGCCTGGTGGCAGTCCCTGGGCCGGGGGATGGCAGCAGGTCCTGTGGCACTGCTGGCCAGGACGGGACAGGCAGTGGGCAGCCACTGCCCTGTCTGCAGACCCTTGGGCTGTCTGGAGACACACCTGCACTGAGGTCTTCACAAGAGGCTGTGTCCAGAGTCAGCTTTTATCTGATCTTCTGCTTCCCAGAGCTATGTTTTAAGAGTATAAAAGGCAGGATTTAAAATTCACAGAATACTGAATGTTATCTCAGCTGATAATGGAAGTGTGAGATCATTTAATTGAAGTGGGCTGACAATTTCCCAGTTATTTGAGTTTTAAAAAGTTTGTCTGACCTATCCCAATATTGTTTTTAAGATTTTTTAGAAGATGTTTTACAGAGGAACCACTCTGACCTTTCATGATGATACTGTTTCTCCCAAGGTGTTTGTTCATCTCAAATGCAATGAAGAAATTCCTGGTGTGGAAAATTTTAATAAGAAGTTCTACTTTCAGGTGATAAAAAAGAGGTAACAGAAGTAGGATGGATGCAAAGCACTGAGTGTTCATCCATCATATTAGAAATACCCTAGGCGACAGGGAAATACCAGATGCCTGCATGCCTTCAGTTAAGAGTTCCTGGCCAGAAAAGCTGAAAGGTGTTCTCAAAATGAAAGACAACCCAAAGCATTAAGAATTCATCAACAAGAAGACATTCTAGTGGCAGTTGTCCGTCACAAATTTCAGCTTTTCAAAGGATTCTGTGAGCTGCAAGACAGATAAAAATCTGTCTGTTGATTTTTAGGCTACTTCATACCATGGGAAATGAATGCAGAAGCCCTTCTCTGGTTTGTACCTAACATGTGAAAGTCATTCCCAGTGTGTCCTACTGACTGCTGGCTGCTGTTAAACTCCAAGTCACTATACACAAGCTCTTATTCCTACCTCGCCCATCACTTTTTTGCATTTTATATCTGTCTTTACAACCCCTGACATTCTATAATGATTCTATAAAATATCATTGTGGTTTAAGACACTAGTTTCTTTCAGCTAGAAAAAAAAGGGCAGCCCATAAAAGCTGATATTTTTCTAAGTATTTTTTTAAAAAAATTTGTAAAATGTATTGCAGAAAATTATTACTCTTGATTTTTCTCTTGACAATTATAATAGCTTGGAGGTACTGTTGATTAATGATTTCTAATTCCTCTGATGTTCTTGTACTAACTTGTCCACATTTCAGAGTCATAGAGTAAGGTGCAAAAAATCCCCACCACAATTGTCACTCTGTAACCAGAGATTGTAGATTTTATAGCTTATATGTGCCCCGACAGCTTTGCATGCAATTCTCAGCTTCAACACTCTTACTACTGATCAAATGGCTGTGATGCTGCTGTGCTGAGCCTCACCCTCAGCACATGTCTGGTTTTGTGGTCACCCTGCTGGTTATTTTCATGCCGTTATTTTTCTGATCATCACCAAATGATTTATTTGCTCATCTCCTGCATCAGTATTATACAGCTGTTCAGCCTTCTTTAGACCTTTTAAATCACTTTCTTTGTCCTTCTTATCCTCTTACTCCTTAGACACATTTTACAACAGTTTCACCATTGCTTTGGCACACATCTTTCAGCCACCCATAAACTGATCTCACCTGCAGCTTCACTGATGTTGCCATCTACCCAGAAGAGCTGACAGTCTAGGTACAAGATGATTCACAACAGGTAAAGATCAGAAGGATCTGCAGAACATAAGGCAACCACAAGATGATGCCAGTCCACACAGTCAGATGCAGTCACAGCACATCTGCAGCCTAAGCGCCGTCAATACATTCACAGCTACAGATGATATTGACATAATAATCTGTGCCCATAATGCCACATGTGCACCAGGAGAGAGTGCAAGGAGTTGCCCTGCAGAGAGCTGGGCATGCTTCTCAGATCACAGAAAGGTGAATCCTTGGTGCTTCATAAGGTGAACAGGAAAGCTCTCGTGTTCCCACATTCAGGCTCAGCCCTGTCTTACACTGGCAAGTACAGGTGGTGTTGGTGAGAGCTTCTGTGACCCTTCTCCATTTCTTTGGAATGAAATTGTTAAGCAGACCTCATTGTTTCATAGGCTGCTCTTTATCATATAATTTCAAGGTACTGGTTTTCATGCTTTGTAAAATTTGCATTAGCTGTATATGTGTTTATACAGGGTAGAGACAGAAAAAGCAGTTTTGATTTGTTTGCGGAGTTCAGAGTTGTGGTAAAATTCCATAGGGGAGAAATGGAATTAATTCTGTGGATCGAAATCTGGAGCATTTGCTCCTCACCAGCTTACTTCTGCAGCACCTGGAGAATATGGATCTTAAATAATTGTGACACTGTTGGCATACTGTTAGAGCTGGTGGAGCTGGGAGCCAAATATTTTGGACAATAATCTTAATGCAATAAACAGGATTAAGAAATCTGGGTAGGCAGTCACTGGGGACTTACAAGGGACTGAGTAGCACAAGCCCAAGTCCTGTGGACAGTCAACCTCCCTGCAGTGCTCCCATGCTGCGTGCAGCACTGACCCTGGTTGTTACCAGAACTCTCTGGATCTGAAAACCAGGAGGGAACCTCTCACTCATTCCTCTGTCTTTTATTCTGGTTCAGTGGCTGGAAGACTTGAAGGCTGGATTTCAGTACCCTGATACTGTGGGACAGGCAAAGGGAGCTCTGTTTTTCTCATTGTATTTGACTTGCTCTCCTCTTTTGGCTTATAAGAATTACTGTTAGTTCACATTGGGTATAAACACTGTTCCAAACTGGTGGCTGCAACCTAGGAGATGCTTAATCAAAGCTGGTGTCAACCTCCTCCCCTTCCCCCTCTTTGACCTGAAAGCATTTTCTGATTCTCCTGGTAAGAAGACACAAGTCTCAGCAGGAGAGCTTCACCTCAGCCAGAGGAATCATGCTGTTTGCTTTCAGGACTGACTTCTATTGGTTCTGCCCCAGTTGTTTTGACCCAGTCACCTGTGGCTGCTCTTTGAGGAGCTAGTTTGTGCCTGCCTCTTGCCACGCAGTAAGTGGGAGAACTCGTCTCACTCAGACAGGGCTGTCACTTTTTTTCACTTGACAGCGGACTGGTCTGACATGGTTCTTGTCACTCAAATGGTGTAGAGCACAGATCCCTTTAATCCATTTAACAAGAAGTTCTCTTGTCTTCCCTTAGCACCAAAACTAATTACACAGCAAACCACAAGTGTGTGGTTTCATGCAGAGAGGAGAGACAATGTTTGCATGAGGCTGTACAGAATACCATCAGACACAAAGTCTGTCGCATTTGGCTCCTTTCAGCCCAATTCCCACACCTGAGAACAGGCAGAGCACAGCTTAACTCAAGCTCAAGAGTTAGACCCTCACCTAGCCTCATCTCTGCCAGTGCCACACCCTCTGCTCTTTGGGGCAAGCTGGTGCTCTAACTCCCGATACAGGTTTTCTCCACGGGCTTTGTCAAAGCCGCAGCAAATCGTGTCCTTTGGTCTGTGTCCACCTCGTTCTCAAAATGGTTCAAACCATGGACCACCCTTCAGAGAGCCACTGATGGTCACCAACAATCCCAGCTGTAGCCATGGCCACTGTGATCACCATGTCTGTGCCAGGCTGAAGCTGTGGTCTTCACTTTTTCATGCCAGGTCTCTGCTCATGTTTTCACACTTATTTTTCAAGCTGCAAGAGAAGAGCGGTTCAGTCTTTTCCAGATGACAAAATAGGGATCTCTTGCCTATATTACTTATCCTTACTGTTCTCTAGTGTCACAAAACACCTGCAGCATTACACTTTAATCTATTTCTTTGCCCATTTGCTAACTGATGGTCAGGAAAAAAAAATGATGCAAGACGAGTATTCATCCAATGCTAGTGCTTGTTGCTTGTCTTAGTAATAGAAGATCTGTGTTAAATAAATGGAAATAGAGTCATGTCTGCTTAAGTAGAAAGATGAGGAATGAGCAAAAAGTAAAATAAGAAGTCTAATCTCCCTAATAGGAAGACCATTAACATTCACAGCATGAGGTGCACTGAGGGAATTTTAGAGTAACTCATTCGAGTTCCCAGCCCAGGGGACAAGGGGTCAGAGCAGTTGGGAAGGAAGGGGCTTTTAGAACAGTAAGTCTATTCTCTTATGAAGGAATCTGACTTGGACACTATGGTTTAGAAAGAGCGTGCTGGATAGGCTTGAAATTAGCATTTTACTTTGTACTGTTAGTATAAACTATTAGCATAACTATAACTAGATGCACAACAGCACAGCAGTCAAATATTGCCTCTAGCCTTTGCAGCTACCTACTGCAAAAGAAATAATTTCTGGCTGAGTTACAGAAATGAGAAGGAAGGGATGTCAAAAGAACAAGCTGCAAGATCTGAGTCATAGCTCTAAGTTCCGTTTGTAAAAGCAATAGGATCTTTCTGTCCTGTATTCCTCTATGTTAGGAAGTCAATCAGCTAATCACAATGGTATTAATAATTGCCAAATGTTCTCCCATAAAGGAACTTCTGGACAGGACTACTACCATGGGAGCCATATGGGAGTCATATGGGCTTTTTGTGTGGTTGGTTCAGACTCTTTTTAAATTCACAGTTAGCAACGGTCACAGGGTATGAACAGCAATTTCAAACTGGTTTAACTGCTTATCCCTTGTTACAGCAAAGTGATGTTTAACAGGTAAGGCATCACCTTCGAGAGAGTGAAGATTCAACATTTTTTCTGTGCTCACGAGTGCCTGCATCAGCTGCACTGCAATGCAACTGCTTCTCAGATGGTGAGCAGAACCACGTCCTGGACATCACTTTTAATGTACATTTTCAAGTACTAAAAACAAAGTACTTCTGGCCCTTCTGTGGTGCTTTAGTGAAGAATGCTTTTCACTATCTGCCAGATAATGCTGCTGGTGCTGCCTGCCTGGGCATTGCTGGGCACCTCTCCCTGCCCCAGCTGTGCCCCCAAGGAGTCCTTGGGACCCCGTCACCTGCATGTGCAGGGAAGCAGAGCCCGGTGGCCTGAAGGCTCTCAGGGATCTGAACATTCCTTCCACAACCCCTCAATTCACCTGTTTCTAAGCTGTGCCTCAGCTCCTCCCCCTCTCCAGCGCACCCTTTAATCTTATTTATTAGGCAAAATGGTGGGGATAGGTTTAATCAGGGGAGAGGTGGGATGCTGCTAGCCCCAGGGCTGCCCCAGCTGTGTGATGGAGTCAGCACTGCAGGGGAGAGGATGGCTGATGAGCTTTCCAGCTCCCATCTCCATGGGCTTCACGTTCACGTGGGGAAGCCCGTCTTAGATCTGAGAGATTGCTCAGCACAGGCCTGCTAGGCAGCTCTGCTGCTTACAAAATGTTTGTTATTTGATTAATTTGTTGGAACACAAGATAGCCAGGAATACTTCAGAAATCTCTCCAGATGTCCCCCTCTGTGTCTCTTCTACATTAATGTGAACAAAATCGATGGAGCCTGAAGTAAGATGCTCTTTATAAATAAAAGATACAGCATGTCGAAGGCAGCAGTGACTTAGCACTTCTGTTGGAAAGCAGAGGCAGTTTTGGGTGTAGCAAAGTGTGTTTTGCACATCCAGTGAGAGAGAAAGAGAGACGCATGCTGGCCTGAATTACTCAGCAGTAGTAAAAAGCACATACAGTGGCAACATGCTTTTGAATGCATGTCGGGGATGGGCAGGTTCAAACTAATTCTTATTAGCAGAAGCAATAATTCTGCTTATTTCTGTACAAAACACAGGGAAATGTGAATCCTTTTTGAAAACGCACTTTAACTGTAATAAAGCAACATTTCTGAAGTAATGTTTCCTATGTCTGTCACTATGGCAACCTGCTAGGTGTCCGTGACAGGAAACCTGCACTAGGGGCTGCATCCCAAGTGGTTATCAGAGGGAGAACGCAGTATCATATATGCCAAAGAAACAAACACAGCTTAAAAGCTTCTTTTATTGTTTTAAAGCAGTCCACAAAGGTGTTGAGTAGGCCTTTTCAGCAAACTCAGAAAACAAACCGAAGACTGTTAAACAGCTACCTCTAAAATTACCTTCAGAAAGCCTTTCAGACTGTGTGGCTTCCTCTAGACATTCGCTACTGCGTCACAAACTGATGGGCAGTGTCTGAGCTTTGAGAGAAAATTCCAACAATTGCTTCTTGCATGTCTGTTCATAAAACCAGTAATAACTTCTTAATGTTGAAATATTTCATATGGAATTGTAAATAAACAAAAAGCCATTTTCAAGAGAGACTTTCTTAGATAAAAGGCTTTAGATTATTGGAAGCGTAGAACTGAGAAATTTCATTCTGTCTTTCTATTATATTTTTAGGAAATACAGGAGATCAATTACACAGTCTCAAGACAGACATTAGTAAACATTTGTGTAAGCAGCCCTGACTTGTTGGGAAAGTATCAGGTTTGTTTTGCCACTTCTGACCAAAAAATATTTTTCTTAGAACATCTACATTGGAAATGTTGGAGTTGAGAGAGGGAATGAAAATACTTAAAAAGGAAGTTCGTTTTCTTGTGTGATCTTTGAGGATATTTACAAATTATTAAGTATTTTGCTGTTGTATTACAGAATTTTAAATCCTTTAAGAAACAAGTTCAGGCATTTTGCTGGAAACAAATGTCCTGACCTGCAAATTAATGTCAGTTCTATAATCAGAGTTCTCAGAAGGATAAACATTTCTTGCATACTTATTGAGAAGGATCTGCCACTCATCTAGGGCCTGCTGCAGAGCCCCCTAAAGCAGATAACAGTATTTCCAGTAACCCCCACGAGGTGAAGCTCTGACCCACACGCAGGCAACGGTACAGACTGGTCCTGATGTCGTCAACATCGCTGCTAAAACTTCCACCTTCCACCAGAATCAGGAGCAGAGCTGTACCACTCAGCATCCAGACAAATTCTTTTCAACAGGAGGAAAAACTTCCCTGTGAGGGTGCCAGAGCCTGGCACAGGCTGCCCAGAGAGGCTGTGGAGTCTCCTCTGGAGACTTTCCAAACCTGCCTGGCTCTGTTCCTGTGTGGGCTGCCCTGGGTGCCCCTGCTCTGTCAGGGGGTTGGACTCAATGATCTCCAGAGGTCCCTTCCAAGCCCCCCATTCTATGATTCTGTTACCACTGCAATACCAAAGCATAATTAGCAGTGTCAGCAGAGGTCTGAATCAGGTTCAGCCCAGCTATTATGATCTGATAATGCTGCAAGTGAGGTCAAACATAGTGTTTTCTGTGCTGAGACTACCAGTGGAGATCCAAAGATAACGAAAGGCATTATTTTCTTTCCTACTGTTTGGAAGGTAAGATTACACTCTGCTAAACCAAGGCTTTTGTTAATGAACTCCAAGTTAAGAAAAAGACTAACTCTCCAATATATCAGAACCCAGCTCTTTGCCCTTTACAGGTTATCATCAGGGAGAAAGGACCAAAAATTTTAATGTTAACCATGCTAGCTATGGAAACAAGCTGCTTTCTGCAAAGCAATATCCCCCACTGCTCTGATAGGGGTTTTCCAGTAATTAGTGTGCATTTAAGGGTCAAAAGACAGAAAGAAGCAGCAAGGGGAAATCCAGCATCACCATTTCTACATGGCTGCCTGCACAGCAGTGTTTTCTGAAGGAAGCATTAAGTGAATTCAGGTAGTTTCAAAATTAGCAAGGTGTGGGTTAGATTGGCAAATCCATTTGATGAGTTTTGATAGCATCCTGAATCCTCTTAGTGGTTCAGATTAGAACAAGACACTCAATTAAAATAACATTTTATGAAGTTTGTGTTTTCAATTAGACATGAAAGTGTCTTCATATCAGCAAGACAAATCTATGACTCTTAGATTCTGAGTTAGCTTTCGCATACAGGAGGAGCCCATCTGAACTTCTTCAGTTCATCTAAGCCTCCCTGGCATGGCAGAGGGTAGGAAGGGTATTTCAGTGGCTCTCCACTTTGCTTACCAGAGTAACAGGGATGTGGCAGTGAAGATAAAAGACAGGTTACTTAGGAAGTGTCAGTAAATCGTGCAGCTCTTCTGCAAGTATCCTGTAAGCAGTAGGACATCCAGAAATTGCTAGGAGTTTACTCACCACTCCAAAACCAGTGCTGTACTGCAGATGTCCAGATGTCTGTCCATGTCATGAAATGGCAAAACACCTGAAAAAACAAAGGCAGAAAAGCCATTAGGGGACACCTTGCTCCCCCTGACCTATGGACAATATGGACTCTTAATTCTGTATTGTACTCGTTGCACCTCAGTTCCTGACTGATATTCCTGACAAGCCATGGTAGGCCTCTTGTTTCTACAGGAATCCTGTAAACCTGTAACACAAAATGGATCTTACTGCTCTGGCCTCAAAAGCCTCTTTCCTGAAAAAAACTGCAAAACAGAACTGTAATTTAAATATGCACAGCAACACAAGCACAGCATCTGATGATGACTATGGCATTATTTAATTTCTCAGGACAGACTTGTTAGATGAGATGTTAATGAAGATTTCGACCCAGTCCTGTGAGACCACTCATCTTACTGAGGATCCTCACAAGACACAGCCCTTCAGTACAGACTACAGATGCACTGGGAGGCTCCTCTCCCATGTTTAGTGGAGGTTACTTTTCTTCTGTGGCCACTAGATACCTGCACGGGCAAGCAGACGGATCTCAGCCCCAGCCACTGCAGGAAAACGCACCAGTGACTTTCCACTCTGATGGCGTAGAGGTGGTACCTCCAGCACAAGAGGCTCAATCCAAGATTGAATCCTCATTTAACTTCCGTTTTTTAACCATCTCAGAAAAGCCTCCAATGATTTTTAAAGACAATTTTGGTCAACTTAATTTCCTAGGAAAAAAGGGAGTCTGTGTTTGCATAAGCAGGATTTTTTTTTGCCAGTCTCGTAGAGAACTTTAATATTGTGGGTTTCATATTCTCACTTCTAGTTTCCCGTACATACTCTTAATTCAGACTTCTTTATAAAGCATAAAGGCTTAAAAAAATGCTGCAAAGTTATATACCTATGTGTAAGAACTGAGTAAATTTGCCATAGCTTACAAAAGGAGCAGGAATGAGTCTGCATCACCCATAAAACACAGGAGACAGAGACATCCTGCTTTTCTCATTTCAGCCCTCCGTGGGAGTTGGAAAAGAAACATTAAAAGCAGAAAATTAAATCATATTTAAGATTAATATCTACCTAGTGTTTAAAGGTTGAAATTACTTGCTTTATAACAACTAGGAACTAACTAGTTACATGAACACAAGGGTCTCAGTCAGGTCATTTTCTGCTGCCAGTAACATCCCCATGCCCCAGGTACCCCCGGGCTCTGCTCTGGGCAATGCTTGCTGCGGGTGAAGTGGGTGGGCAGAGCCTGCCCAGCTGCTCAGAACCAGACTGAATGCTGCAGGCTCATCTGACCTTCTGCATCACAATCTTTTCTGCTGGTGGAAACAAAGGTAAAAGTGTTTGCTGTTGTTTGTTTGGGTTTGGTTTTTTTCTCTGGAAAAAAAAAAAAAAGGGTTTTCCTTGGAGTTTGGGATGACCACCACCAGACCCAGATCTAAGCCTTGTTCTGGCCCTTCCCAGAAAGGATTTATGAGCAATATTGATGCACAGCAAACGCTGACATATTGTTTGCAGCATACTTGGAAACCCAATTTTAAATTTATATTGGAAGAACATTTGCAGCAATGTTGTTTGCAGTTTATTTCTATTTTCTGTGCATAGCCAATGCATTTCCTTGTGCTAATGGAGAAGAGAGTTGATCAATTACATTTGAAAGTTTTCAAAATTCACAGATGAAAGCAATAATATAGTGTCTAAAATATTGACCAAGGTCATAATTTGCTTGTCAGTATTCCACAAACCAGAAAGAGGCCAAATCCATTTACATGATTCACCATTAATTGCGTATCTGATATAGATAAAACTGAAGTTCATTCACACAGCCACAGCCCAGCTTTGATGGCTTCAGCTATTGCTTTCTCTGTGAAGTGGTATTTCGTTAACAAAAATCAATAAGAAGATATTAGGGGCTCTCTTATTATTTCTGTGACTAGAGCAATACCATGTGCTTAGATCGACAACCAGGAGGTAAAAGAAAAGGACTTCAAATATAAGGTTGGAAATTTCAGTGCACAGAGGTGAGGAAGGGATGCAAATAAACTAAAAATGATTCTTTGCTGAAATTATGTCCAGTAATAATAGTGGACAATTACTGTCCTTTAGACAATAGTACAGAATGGGTAACAAGCTTACTATAGAATGACTGTGACTACTGATGGTTTAATTTGTCTGCGAGATGTTCAATAGAAGCAAACAGATTATTAATGTTCCATTTACAAGCACCACACCTCCTTTAAAAGCAGGTCATTCCAAACTCACTTTGCTAACCTCTCTTTAAGCCTAGTTGAGGAATAAACCAGGTTGTCAGTAGGGTGAATTTCTGGTGTAAATTACTTCAGAAGAGCACTGTGAAATAACTGAAACAGGAGGGAATTAGCATCTGCAGACAGAGCTTGGGGCTTGCCCGGAATTCTTGCACAACTGAGAGACATGAACTTGCACAGTTAAGGGAACGAGATCAGCTCCTGAAGCATATCTGTGCTCTGGGCTTACAGAGGATGCACTTTCATTAAAGATGGCTGAGTATCAAGATGAAGACAAAGACAGTGATGGTGAAGAAATAGAACTGGGTATCTATCAAAAGCTTTGGCATAAATATGGTGCTGGTAGAGGGTTTCAGCTGTTTTATGTCTTAGCAACAGTTTAAACAATAACATTCATATCACAGAATGGTGTAGATAATATCTGCAATAAAACTGGGTCTTTTATGTTCAGAAGCAGACAAAGCCAGGAAAGCACATTGATAAATGAAGCTGAACCTCTGTATTTTGTTGTGGTGGAGCTCCCTCTAGCTTATGGCATTAACCCTGTATCTGTAAATCATATTTGCTTAAACTCGTCCCTCCATTTTCAGGGTGGAAAAGGCTTCTGAGTCTATATTCTTGGAAGCATTTATGACATTTATAATTCATCTGAAACAAACAAACAAAAAAAGCCCCCCTAAAACCCAGCTGGTATTGAATGACCTTAATAGGTCTGATGGTAGCAGACTTCATGCTTTAAAAAAGAACAGCACAGGGAACATTTTTCTGACATCTGGGGCTGTGACTGTCACACGCAGCACTTTCTGCCTCTCACAGTTTTTATTCTCCTTTATTTATATATATATATAAATATACATCTTTACCCGCTTGGCGGAGAGAATTAGCCGTTCCAAATGGCAATGAGCAAGTTAAGTAGATTCTGCAAGGTAAATTTGTTTGCTAAATGAATAATACCACATTAAATAAATTAGTTTGAGTAATCCCAATTCCTCAAAAAAATTATCTAATCACCTTAATTTATTGACAAGAACAAATAATAAAAAGCCATTAAGAAGTATCTTAGTCTGATTAAAGGTAGGAGGGTAATCACCACGACTTCTCTTGCTCAGAATAAGAATATTAATTGGGTTTGGTTGCAGAATTCATACAGGTTCTGATCTTTAGGATTCCTCTACTTTTAAAGCTGAGATCTGTTTGTAAATACTAACTATACCTTTAAAAAATTGAATGAATGGTGCATTATGTAAACTCTGTTCTGCTGAAATGCTAATTTGGGGAGATTAAGAAGACATTTCTGACGAACAATATCCAAAATCTGATGTGAAGCTTAAATAACTACTGCCATGATAAGCAGGCTACAGGCTACCGGAGAAGAGTTAATTAAAAATCTCCAAGGCAACTTATANGCATATCTGTGCTCTGGGCTTACAGAGGATGCACTTTCATTAAAGATGGCTGAGTATCAAGATGAAGACAAAGACAGTGATGGTGAAGAAATAGAACTGGGTATCTATCAAAAGCTTTGGCATAAATATGGTGCTGGTAGAGGGTTTCAGCTGTTTTATGTCTTAGCAACAGTTTAAACAATAACATTCATATCACAGAATGGTGTAGATAATATCTGCAATAAAACTGGGTCTTTTATGTTCAGAAGCAGACAAAGCCAGGAAAGCACATTGATAAATGAAGCTGAACCTCTGTATTTTGTTGTGGTGGAGCTCCCTCTAGCTTATGGCATTAACCCTGTATCTGTAAATCATATTTGCTTAAACTCGTCCCTCCATTTTCAGGGTGGAAAAGGCTTCTGAGTCTATATTCTTGGAAGCATTTATGACATTTATAATTCATCTGAAACAAACAAACAAAAAAAGCCCCCCTAAAACCCAGCTGGTATTGAATGACCTTAATAGGTCTGATGGTAGCAGACTTCATGCTTTAAAAAAGAACAGCACAGGGAACATTTTTCTGACATCTGGGGCTGTGACTGTCACACGCAGCACTTTCTGCCTCTCACAGTTTTTATTCTCCTTTATTTATATATATATATAAATATACATCTTTACCCGCTTGGCGGAGAGAATTAGCCGTTCCAAATGGCAATGAGCAAGTTAAGTAGATTCTGCAAGGTAAATTTGTTTGCTAAATGAATAATACCACATTAAATAAATTAGTTTGAGTAATCCCAATTCCTCAAAAAAATTATCTAATCACCTTAATTTATTGACAAGAACAAATAATAAAAAGCCATTAAGAAGTATCTTAGTCTGATTAAAGGTAGGAGGGTAATCACCACGACTTCTCTTGCTCAGAATAAGAATATTAATTGGGTTTGGTTGCAGAATTCATACAGGTTCTGATCTTTAGGATTCCTCTACTTTTAAAGCTGAGATCTGTTTGTAAATACTAACTATACCTTTAAAAAATTGAATGAATGGTGCATTATGTAAACTCTGTTCTGCTGAAATGCTAATTTGGGGAGATTAAGAAGACATTTCTGACGAACAATATCCAAAATCTGATGTGAAGCTTAAATAACTACTGCCATGATAAGCAGGCTACAGGCTACCGGAGAAGAGTTAATTAAAAATCTCCAAGGCAACTTATATTCCTTTGTCCCAGAATAAATGCTGTGTTGCTGATACTGTACCTGTAAACTGAAAAATCATCAGCTGCTGTAGCTAACCAGAGAATAGAAAAGGATTTACTGGTTAGCAATGTCCTACATATTCTGCATTTTAAATGCATTTGGTCATGTTTCTTCATAAATATTGCTGCCAGGGTTTTCTGTTTAAGTTCACAACTACTTATCATAAGCTCCTTTGTACACTGAAAAATTAAGTTCACCTCACCTATATTAAAATTAACAACAGAGTCGGCTTATTACACTCTTTGAAGGATCTGATTCAGTAGGAATTAATATTAAATTCAGATTGAACACTAAGAGACAAAACAGACACTTCATATATTTTGTTTGAGATACTAAAGCACAATGAAAAACATAGCTGTAAAAAACTTTAGGGCTGAAATGGTGTCTGTATTATTGCTCTCCACCCACACCCCTCACCCCCACAATAAATCAATATATGATATTATTTTCATTTTTAGGAATTAAATATTCTATGCAAATATTTTAGAATGCTGAGATTTCAGAAACCAAATGTCCTGAAAATTGTCTAACCAGAATGAGAATTTATCTGCTAAACTATAGCATTGATAAAGAGAAAAAATTAAAAATATGTTATCTGCTGAAGTTTACTCTTTAATGGAAAGTAGTTGACCACAGAATCTGCCTTAATTTGAAATACATTTGAACGTATCTTAAAGAGTTGAGTGAAAAGAGAAAAAAACACATTTTGAAGGGAAGAAAACCTATTTAGTTCATTGAGAAGTAATATTTAAAAAGAAAAACAAAGTGGTTTTTGTTTGTATAGTATTTTAGAAAACACAAGTTTAATCAAATTCATCTTCTTAGAGCTTAAATCTTCTGTGAGTGAATGCAGTGTACTTGAATCATGTAGCTGGAATCACACACTCACAACTGGTTAGAGAAAAGCTAAAAGAAGGTTATTTAAGAAGCAATCTTTCTACCGTGCAATGTGTTCCTGTTTGGAGCACTGGCACGACCAGAAACTGAGTCAAACCCCTTCCATTTACTGCCATAATTTATAGTAATTCTTGCTCTTGAACGATTAGGTGTCAAAACTGCTCATCCAGTTTCAGAGGCTTTGTGAATTAATTTTCCCAGATGCATCTCTATTACAGGCTGAAATAAACCTGTTTACAGCAGGGTAAGAGGGCAAGAGTCCCACACTCCCCATCCCGAGTAATTCAGGGCAATTGTCTAACTTTGGAATATTTAGTCAGTTTCTGATGTAACAAGATTCTTGTCCCCTTCTTGTTCCAAAATGTATCATACAAGTTAGAACTGAGTACAGCTCACTATGAGGGTCAGTAAATACAAATTCTTCTGAAATATGTATTAGACTGGAAACTAAAATCTTCAGTGCAAACAGATCTGATAGTCATGCAAAGGAAGAATCCTGAGGCTCTTTTTATGAATCATGCTATTAATAGGACATTGTTCCTTAAATCACACTCAACACAGTTGGCATTGGTGAGATTTGTAACAAATTCCCAATAGCCTTTTTTAATGATCTGTATAATGACAGAAATTACTCTTATGATTTAAAGAAAATTAGTTATTTGAAGCCTTAATTTTTTTTCATAAAATGCAAATTATCATCGTACACTTAAGTACTTTAAAAAGTCAAAAGCAGAATACAGAAGTCCAACAGAGAGATGTGAAATGACATTGTGGCAGTGCTATACAGGATAAAATGTGCTTCCATGAAGATACCCTATTTTTGAATTATCACTGCAATAAGAGTGCTTTGCAGTTGATCCGATTAGGCAAAAGAAGGTATTTACTTTGCAGCCTATGTACAGACTTTCATACAGGGGCTCACATTCAGCAAGTGACTTTACACACTGAACAGAAGACAGTTGTGAAAGTCTGCCCACAGTTGTATTTTAAAAGACAGTTGTCCTTTCACAAACTGCTATTATCATTTCATTCTCTATTTTCATTGTAAGGATTTGGTATTATTTTCAAAATTCCATTACCACTAAGCCAGCAACTTTCTGCTTCTTGCTGTGTATGACATCACCGAAAGCGTGGTGTTCTGTGACTGAGCAAGGCACAGAGAAACTCTCATTTTCTCCTACCTGCTAAAATTAACCTGCAGCTTCCACAATGGATTTCTGAGCGAACACCGAGGCTTTTGCCCAGGAGATGACACCGCTCAGGGCAAGACACGGCCTTGGAGGAAAGAAAGATATGCAAATACATCTCATCAAGTATGTTGTGTGCATGGTATGAAATGGCCAGGAAGGCAGGGAGCCAGGAGACAAAGCAGCAGAGGCAGCGCGGGCAGGGCAGGGCTCTGCACAGCCTCTGCAGACACGGCTGCTTCTTAAAGGAAAAATATCATGAAGGGTACTTTTTCCTTAGCAGTGCTTTACTGCTGAGCTTTGAGAAGTTCCCTGACTGCTGCCACCCTCAGCAGCAGTCCCCACAGCTGGGGCAGAGACCCCAGCCCTTCCACAGAGAAGCCTCTTCCAGCTCCCAGCAGAGCCTGGTCTCTGCCTGAGCAGGTCTGATCTCTTCTCCTGTGGATGTTCTTGTCATCCACACACCTTCCAAATCTTTTTCTGACTCCTGAAATAGCCCCAGCCCCAGGATCATCTGTTGTCACCAAGTTCGTGGGTTAATAATAAAGTTTTTTAAAATAAGTCACTTTTACTCGAATTTCCTGCCTTCAGTCTCACCGATTCTGGATGTGTGAGAGGGGTGAAGATGTTTCTCTCTCCCACAGGCCAAACAGCCCCTGTGATTCTGCCTCTGAACAGTCCTAGTGCCCAGCCCAGGCTCCCAGCCTTGATGTTCTGTCTGAGATGAGGCTTCTACAAGGCAGGGCAAACACAAGCAAGGCACAGGCTGCTCGCTGCATCCAGAGCTCACTCCTACACCTCATGTGTGTCCAGGAAAAGACAAGGTGAGCATCAGGATAAATATTTACCTCTCTGCACTTCTCCACGAGCTGCCCACAGGTCCAACACAACAATCACACCACAGATCTCACCAGCATCCTGAAGCTGAGCCCAACAGGAACAGCACCCTGGCTCCTAAGCACCACCAGGGTAAATCCAGCATTTCCTCCACCTCCTGCCCACACACCTGACAGCCCTTCCCTCCTGCCTCGGTGCCTCTTTCCAGGTTTTGTGCTGCAATATTTTAAAAATAAAAGTATTCTAATGCCTGCCACAGCTGGGATGTAAAAACTTTGTTCATTAAATGAATCTCACTCTTTCTTGGTGAGTTTCTTCATGCTGGATCATTGTGCTTTCTTTATTCTCAAGTTACCTTGCTAGCTGTAAATGAGATTTTCCAGAACAGGGAGGAATAGAAACAGCAAACTTTACTGATACAGCTGAGGAGTCTGCCTGTGACTGCCACAGCATGAAAGTCTCAGCCTGGTGTTCCACTGCTCATGCATGGAGGAGCTATGGAGGAGCTATGGAGGAGCTATGGAGGAGTTACGGAGGAGCTATGGAGGAGCTATGGAGGAGCTATGGAGAAGCTATTTGCTCTGCAGCCTGATGAGAAACATTGTCAGCAACTACTGAGCACCACTGGAGATGTGATGTGCAGGGAAAGTCCCTCAGAGAAGCACCGTGCTACTGGAGAGGGAGCTTTGCAAGGCAGGGATCTTGCTGATTAGTAAATTAGCTCAAGAGCTGCAACAGCTCTGCTGGGGAGAGTTACTCCCAGGACCACATTCCTGGCTAAGCACAAGTCAAACCCTGTCCCTTCACATGCTCAGTGGCCACCCCTCCATCACTAAAAGCATGCTGGGTCAGTTAGTCCAACTGTAGTTTGTCACTTGGTTTACCTATAAACTCCAGGAAAGCCTGAGGTGACAGCAGGTGACCAGCCCACGGCGTGAAGTTGGGGACACGTGGGCCCAGCCCAGATCAGGTAGAGCAGAGGTAAGCTGTCAGGGTGAGCAGTCACAAAATACTCTTTATTTTTGCATGTATTTATACCCCGTTCTTAACAGGTTGAAGCAGTAATAGGCAGGTCATAGCTAAGCAACATATTTCTCTGCAAACATTTGCCTTAAGGGAAGCTGACTGATTTTTCTTGCATCCTCTGAAATGGGATCTGCTGCCATGCAAAACTGTACTTGAGTTCATGAGAAAGAAGATTACTTTAAAATAGGATTATTGATAGGTAAACTCAACTTTAGAAAAAAACCTGATTTATTACACAATTATTACTAGATTTAAGAAAAAGAGATGCAAGATACACTGACCTGCAGTCTTCCCTGCATGTAAAAAAAAACCCTGCAGACAAAGGCCAGTTCCTGAAGCTTGTTAAAAAAAAAATCATGTCCACAGAATGTCCTAATCTTATGTGGGGTATTTGAAGTGCACTACTTTTTTTCCAATACAATACAGCAAAAGGAAGAGTTTGTCCTCAAACTCTGCATGACAGTTTTTCTTTCCCAGAACACCTCCAGGCTGCAGCTGTCTCTGTTTCTGCAGCATCCAGCAGGGCAGTCCCGGATACCAGCCTGGGGCACAGCACAGCTGCACCCAGCACCCCTCAAATGCCGCCTCAAAAGAGGCTTCCCTGTCACCACGGGGGACTACAGTGAGTTTAGCAACTGGGAATCAATTCCCAGCCCTCGGTGATGCTCCACATGGACCAGTGGGAGAGTGGAAGCATCAATCCTTTCATTCCATAAATTCATAGGCAAATCTCAGCCCGTGGGCTCAGGGTGGGTGTGTTAATTGCTAGTCTGAAAGATGACTGGGAGCCAGGTAGGGACTGGCATCTCCCCAGTGACACTGCTTTTTCAAAACAGCTTACGAGCATGTGTAGTATCTTCTCTTTAGGTTATTTTTCTTTGGTTATTACATTCCACATAAGTTAACAGTGGAAATGTAGATTAATTTACGCTGCAGATTTGGGCTGGACTGCATTAGGCTGTGTTCTGCTCGGTGACGGAGGGAACTCTGGAACAGGCACTGAAGAAAGTGACTTTTCTATATCAAGCCAAGACAGGATCACCCTGCCCCCCCGGTGCTGTGCCACGGGCTGAGTGCTCAGCGGTGCTTTGCTGGGGTAACAGGCGTCGGGGCCCTGCCGAGCGAGGATATGTCACCTGTTATTGTATAAATATAACAGAAGTCTGGGTTTAACAAATCAAATATTGGAAACAAGTGAAGGGAAATTATTTTTCCCGTTGACATGGAGATTAGCCCAAACATTCTATAAAGCAGTGTGATAGGAGGGCAAGAGAGCAGGAAAACGGTGATTCTTAACAAGGGACATAAGGGAAAGCACTTCAGTTTTTAAACAGCTTTACTTTTCCTTGGGGAAATAATAACCACCCATCTGTCCTCATAGGAAGACACAGGCTTTTGTGGGGACTTCTTTTACATTGGGCAATCAGGATGCAAGTCCATCACTTGCCCACACCCGCAGAGGGAAGCCTAGCACACCTCAGCCCCAGCCCCTGCCCTGGGAAAGGTGTTGCCTCCTGCTGTCACCCGGTGCCCAGGGGGTGCCTCCTGCAATGCGCCCGGGCTGTCTCCTGCCACTGGACAGGGAGGCCGAGAAGCATCCTGAGAACCCAGGCTGGCTTCATCCCTCATCTGTGGTCCCTGAGGAGTCTCTGATGGAGAGGAAACCACCCCCAGTAGGACTGAGGGGTCAAGCTTGTGCATCCCTGGTGCCTGGGCTGCCACTGGGATGTGCTGGCGATGGGAACAAGAGGCCTGCTGGGCTGGGGCTGGTTCAGTGCGTCCATTATACCACCTGAAAACATCCCAGGCAGGTGCCTCACAGCGGCACGAGGGCTGGGGCACACGCCAGCAGGTTCCAGATAAGAGCACATCCTTGGCAGAAGCTGCTGTGGCAGGTTAAGGCGTTTGCAGTCGTGCAGCACTTTCCATGCAGCGCAGTAAGCATGGCAGCAGACACTTGCCAAAGGCAGCCCCAGCTCAAGGCAGCTTTAGCAGTCCTGGACAACTGCAGCACCATGGCAGGTACCTCCACACGCAGCAGCTACCTTGAGCATTACAGATGTTGTGTCTCTGAAATGCCTGTCAGAAGGCAGAGATTTTGATAATAAACAGTAAGCTTCTCAAAATGTATTTTAGGTTAATAATTTCAGTTTTAAATACTTGTTTCAGATTTGTTCCAAATCTGGCTGAAAGTTTAATACTAACTTAACCTGGCTGATCAGGGCATTTTTCTGTAAAATTATCTTTTTAGTATAAAGTTTAAAATTACAGTATTTTTATTACTAATAATAATGGTGCTTATTAATGCATGAATTGTACTATTAAAAACATTTGATATATCATTAATAAGTTGCCTGCACATTCTGGATTAAATTCCCTAAAAAAACCAATGAAACCCAGGGTGAAAAACATAGACACTGGGCTGGAAAGTTTAGGAAGTGCATTTAATCTTTTTTTTTTTTTTCCCCTAGCAATTCTGCTTGAACAGGGTGATGAACAGGAAAAAAAGACCCTTTAGAGATTTCTGTGACACGCCGTAAGACAGCCGACCCGCACTGGAAAGTGCTGTAGCTTTGCAGAAAGATGAGAGACCAAAAATCAAACCTCAGTGTTGATTTCTAGAGAATCAGTATAAATTCAGACAGTTTGGAGAGAGTGAAGCAGAGATACTGTGATGTGTGATTTAAAGAGCTCATAAAAGCAGACAGCTGGCTTTAGAATCTATGGAAAGCAATAAAGCAGTTAAAAATTCTCCCAGTTGTAAGGCCTATAGATTTCCTTATCTTAGATTCTTGGCTGGAGCCCTGGAGCAGATGGGGCACATGATGGGAGGGAGGTCTGTCAGTTTCCCGACCCCCCTCGGCGCAAGCTCTGGGCTACAGGGGAGCTTGTCTTGGCGGCAGTGTCTAGACATTCCCAGCTACTGTCCTTCCTGACAGCCTCATGCCAGTGGTAATTTAAAAATTGTTTGGGATAGGCTGTGCCTCATAGACACAGGGAGCCAATAATAACCCCCAGTTCAGTGACCCTGGTCGGAGCATCAAAAAGACGTTACAGGCAACCTCAGTTCAGCATTGGGTCAGGAATCGTGACCTCCTCTGACCTCTCTTGTAGATTTAAAATTGTTTTGAGAAAGAGAAGAATAAAAAAGATACGACTCCAGGCAGTTCTGAAAAGCACTCTGGCTTCCTGTACTGTACACATGCATATAAGTGACATGTTTAAACAGATGCAGCTCTGGCAGGCCTGAAAAATTAGGATTTAGATACTTTGTACATTTTTTTTTTTAATGGAGTGCACATTGCTTGTGCTTACTTTGAAAGCTTCAAAGTGAAAAGACGGTGTATGAAAACACCATTTTTCTCTATTTAATAGAAAAAAAAAAAAGGTAACACTATTTTTTTTTTTAATGGAGAATGACCTAAGAAAAAAAGTAAAAAATTACCTCATGGATATTTCAGATGTGTTGCAGAAAACACTGGTGGATCCCCTGCATATATCAGATAAAAAAAATTAACACTGAGATTACCAGACAAATTGCCTTGTAAGAGTAAAATGTGTACAATTGTAGGCTGGTTGGTTTTCAAAGGTTTCTTTTGTGTACACAGGATTTGCAGTCACAACCAATAAAACAAAATATACTAGTACTTTATTTGTGGTTTTGGAATTGCATAATGGTGACTAATATTTTCTCAAAACCTACTTTATAGTGTTTACTTAGCAGATTTTTCATGCACTATACCTGGAAAGTATGAAATGTACTTTGTGTGCTTCCAAAGGGTTATGAAGTCTCAGGAAGACCTTTACCAGTTTGTGGAAAGAGAGCGGAGTGTTTCTCCAGTCTGAGCTTTCCTCTGGGCTGGTACAGAGCAGAAACACATCAGTCAAGAGAGGGAAAAGTCAAAGGAGCTCTCAAAGAAACATGGAAGTCTAGAGTGGGGAGATGAACTGGAAGCTCCAGAACTACATACAGATTTTACAGAGTCAAACTCAGTTTAAAGAGACCAAGGACAACCTTTTTACAAAGGAAAAACAATTCTGTTACAGAAATGATTCTGTCAGCAAAGCTCAGCACTAACACATCACAGTAGGTCCCAGGGCTCTGTGCCTTTCTCAGCAGCACAGCCCCAACATTCCCACTACGGAGGCAGCGTGGTCAGCGGGCTTCTGAGCACACCCAAGCAAACAGCTCCATCCTGGAAAGGCTCAGGCATCCTCTGTGAGATGTCTGGAGATAAACACCCCTGCAAATAGGTCAGGAGTTCCTGCTGTGCCAAAGGTATTGTTCAAGACTCTCAAACACAGGCAGCTGTCTCTATACTTAGAGACAGATGATTACATTCCATTTATAAAGTGACTTCCTAAAGCTTTAGAGATATTGATTCTGTATTTTGTATTGAAACATTATGGTCTGATATGAACAAGGGAACACAGGAGATGGGGGCCCTATAGTTGCATCTGTATTTTCCTATAATATTTTTCTATATTTTTCCAGTCCTGGCAAGAAGCTTTTGCAGCACAAACCATTCTCAGAGGGCTATTCCTACCTGAATTCCTTTAGCCAAAGATAAGTTTGTCAGAATTCTCACTATGAGGAACTACTGGCCTGGAGTTTAAGCAAATTCTGTAAAAGGCAACTCTTAGGTGAAATTCCTGAAGAATTCCTATTGCCATAGACCAGGAGAGGAAAGGGGTTGCAGGGTCTGATGTCATCCCTGAGCGAGCTGAGGCACAGTATCTTGTTTGCCAGATGCCATTCATACTGTAAAAGCTCTATATTTTTTTTATCTTTATCTGGCAGCAGCAGTCACTGCAGAAAATGTGAGCAGCAGCATCTCTAGTAACCCTCCTTTCTGAGTACCCAGTCTGTCATGGGCCTGGATCTGCTCAGCTCTTAATGATACAGAACTTATTCAGCATAGACCCTGGGTGTCTCTCTGCAATCAGTAATGGCTGTTCAGAGCAATAGTGCTATGGGGGTTCCCACTCCGTTTGAAGTATCACAGCACCAGCCTGCTCTTTGATGCCAGAATGTGCTCACTAGGGTGTGCAGCGTCAGCAAACTGATCCAAACATCACAACTCACAAGGACTGAATACAACAAAAACCTCTGGTTCCCATGGACCCCTTGAAGCTGAAAATTATGAAAGATTACCCAAAATCACAGTTCTCTGTGCACCCAATTATGAAGTTATATTGCCTGTCTGAGACAAGTACTGTAGGAACAGGCTCCCCAGCACTTTTATGATAAAGGTGCTTTCCTTCCCCTGTGACTGGTAGATATTGCCATTTTTAAATGGGAGTAAGTGGAGAAAATATCAATTCTACAGGCTAAGGTGATCACAGTCATGACAAGGAACTCCTACAGGGCCCATGTCAGATTGCAGGTGGCCGTTGCTTTTCCAGAAAAGCAACGAGAATCTGAACCCCACCAGCAGAAGAGGGAAAACCAGTGCTGAGTCCTGCATCTCCACAGAGGTGGCTGCAGCGTTGTGCCAAGCAGAGGGGGCTGGGGAGCTGAGGTGGCAGGGGCTGGGGAGCTGAGGTGGCAGGGGCTGGGGAGCAGAGGTGGCAGGGGCTGGGGAGCTGAGGTGTCAGGGGAACAGTTATGACTGGCATCTGCAAAGGCAAGAAAGACGATCCAGAGTCAGGCAGCCAAGCAGGCCCTGGCGAGAGGCACCTTCCTGCACAGGAGTCTTGCCCAGGTCTCTCTGGGCTCACATCTCCTTGTTATGCTGAAAGTTTCCCTCTGTGGCTGCATCAGTAGATGACTGAAACAGGAATCAAATCAGTCTTTTTTGAGCAAATAACAACAATAGGATTAATAATAGGAAATAGGATGGTTCTGGTAATTACAGTGTTACTGGTGCTAATAATTAGTTGCTGTAATTTTAATATAGTATTAGTAGTGTAAATAATTAAATCTCATTATAATATCCAGAAGGAAACCCAGGCAACCAAAAGGAAATCACTTCTAAAACTTAACATCAAATTGATTAAGTTTTTCTGAATTTCTGCTTCCCATGGGGGCTGATAAGGGAGAGAGAGAGGTTAGACTCAACTAGATGCTGTTGTGTTTCTATGGCAACATGGTGTTTCAAGTAGCGTCTGCCATTACCTGTGATTGGTAAAATCACTAGACAGTGTATAAAGTGGCCAAGAGAAGCAGTAGCCAATAAATGCAGAAAATCCTTAAATCAAAGAGACACAGAAATAAGAGATGGAAACAACCTGTTAGATCATCTTGCTCATTCCCCGAGGCCCTGTGCAGTATTATTAACAGTCTCAAGAACCTTGAAAAATCCTAAAAATTCCATCCAAGACACTTGTAAAAACTTATTGAGGGGGAGAGCAATTTCTCAGGAAGTGATAGAAAAAAAAATTCTTCCTAATCTGCTCTCAGTAAGTGTGCACACCCTCTTCTTAGCATGTCTAGGAATCATGTTTTCCAGCATTTAAGAAACAGGATGCATGGGAATGGCTCCAGGATATTACTTACACTAACACAAGTACTCGAACCAAAGATAAAACCTCCTTCAGTGTCTGTCAGATTCCACCAAAGCCTCCCCTCCCTGGAACAGCTTTCTGTACCCTGAACACAGAAGAGCTGTTTTGAAGGTCCTACAAGAGCCTTTGCTACAGCCTGTCCATTTAAGCTGCTGGGTTCCAGGTGTCACACTGATGGCCTGCAGAATAAATTTCAAATAGAAAGAAGGCATTTTTGACAATTATTTGTGTTACCGTTATAACCCTTTTTTTTTTTCTACCAAGAGTGATTTAGATCTAGCAGGCCAAATACTACTCTTAAAAGTATTCCAGAGAAATCCACTAAAACTAGAGCAATTAATCAATACTTGCCCAGGTTAAGGGATGTCTCTCCATAGGTATTGTATGCTGTCTTCATGCAGAGCTATAACTGCAAGTGTGATTTCATCAGCAGCACATACCCATCCTAAAGGAGTGCTCTGTATCTTGGCATTAGCTTATTACAGTGCTACAGACACAGTTACCTGGCTAGCCACATTTTCTGCCTATAGCTGTATCTCTGCAGTAATGGGTTAGATGTCACAGAACGTTTGAGAACAGGCTGAGTGTTGGCAACACGAGAACCAGGCAGAACTCTATCCCCTTGCCATGATCACCAGCCTCTCCCTGACTGCCAGAGCACTGAAGTGTGCCAGGGCAGCACAAGGTTCACTATTTTCCAGTGGTCTGCACGCTGTGAGTCTCAGCCAGGCTTCCTGTGAGCATCTCATTTCTTCCCAGCCTGACCATGGCTGGCAAGGAGGAGGCCACTCGTCTCCACAGGGAAAGCTGCTAGGAGAATAGTTTTTTTTGTAGCTGTTGATCCAGCTGAAATCTGTCAACAACTGGGCAAGAAGGAATAGTGGTTGGATGACACAGAAGTGCTGTCATCTCTGCAGATGCTTTGTTTTCTTGAAACCATCTATTGATCACATTTGGCTTCAAGAAAATGTAACATCTCATCCCATATTTTTATTCCCATACTTTATCCCATCTGCTGCTCTTTGCAAGTATAGGACCCTGATTAGGTTCATATTCAGGCCTGACTCCTCATCTGATAAAGAAATGTGGACTTTGAAGATAGCAAAGAATGGGATCACGTTATCCGGGCAGTTGCATTCCCAGTGGAAGTGAGTCTTATTTTATTTACAGATGAAAAATAAAAAAGTAGTGTAATCTATTATCCCAAGGGCATTGTTTACATTAATTTAGCAACTGCTTCCAAGGAGCTACAGAGTTCAAGAGCATTGCTAAACAGTGAGAGCCCATCCTGGATTGAGTTACTGACAGTATTACAGCTGACACTAAGAACTGCTTGAAATGTCTTGAGGGGAAAGGCAGACAATGGGCTGTATTATTTAGCAGAATAAAGGTGAAGTTACAGGAGATACTTGAGACCAAGAAAGGCAGAGTCAGTGAGTCTACCACAAGTACCAGCAGTGGTCACACTAACAGCTATCAGGGATCCCAGATCAAGGGAGGAGGAGTTAAACTCAAAATAAGTCAATTTGCTGAAACTTCAGCAATTTTTATTCTTTCTTCTCCCAAGATGGATTATCAGACATTCTTCACATACTGTTCTATCAATACCCTCCCTTCACATAAAGTTTCCAATGCAGAGAAGCTTCTCCACTAAAGCTTACTGTCTTTGCACCTCTAGTCTTTACACTAGTCCTGCCAGAAGTGAGTTAGCAACGGGTACAGACTGGTGACCTCCTCTGGGAAATGGCAAAGCCTGGTATTAACACTGTTCCAGACAGAATGGCTGGTTTGCACAGCATTCCTGCACTAAAGACACCATTTTATTCTCAGCGAACGAGGGCTGAGTACTCTGAGGTCAAGAGCACTGACAAGTGTTGCCAGGAGAAGCTCAGTCCCAGCTTCTTAGCAACGTCCCAGCTCATCAGCACTACAACGGGCCCGACACGCTCCACCACAGAGGACAGAGGACTGCAGGGCTGCTGGGAACACAGTCCAAAGCCATTCTCCCACCTTCTAGGCTCATGTGCCACAGGCACATTCATTCCCCTTTTGAATTCACATGCAATACAGTCAAACCAGCAAGAACATTTCTGGTGAGGAACCTTGAAGCCATTTGGAAGTGAACTTCCATGCTCATACGCTACATATCTTTGCACCCAATTTCTTACTCAATCTTGGTAAGAAAGAAAAATTAAAAGCACCTCAGAAGCTGTCTGACCACTTCCAGTTAAGCAGCATAGCTTGAATTCCAAATATTTATATACTTTTCCAGATTTTGTGCTAATGATTTAGTCTTTAAAAGACAAAACATTCGTGGTATTTCACAGGCATAAAATGATAATAAATTTGTCAAAGAAATTATTTGCTGGAATTAGTCTCTAAAGTACTTTCATCAGCTAAAGAAGCCAGGCACATAATGCAAAAAAAAATAAATGAAAGTGTTTAGTTCAGGTTCTGCTCCTATGTTTATTTTCCATGGGGATACTTTACAATTCTCCCATTTCAATGGGTATGGTGAAATTCCTTTCCAAGACAGGTGTGGTATTTTCTTGACAAGTATCAAGTGGAATTAGTAATATGTTATCAATAGTGTTGAATGAATCTCCTGTCTGTAATTAGCTATTAAACCATTAAAGTCTTGTTCTCTGATAGTGGGAGAGGTTTATTGCATTGTGGGTAGGGACAGTGGTCAGATCTTTCCCATTTCACACATACACGTAGCCCTCGGATATAACTGCGCTTGGCCACTTTGTGGAGCACTGTATGAAATGTAGTCAGATGAATTTCTTTTACTGCCCCCATGTCAAGGCAGTTCTCATCCTCTTGAGAAAATCTACGGAGAGTGGTAAGGCCCAAACAGTCAACCAAGCTCAGCAATTGTGTCGAAGCACTATCAGGGGGTTCAAAATAATTTTTCACTCAGTGTTTCTTGTGAGTAGTTACTCTTTAATTTAAAACTCTCCTCTACTGTATATGCCCCATTACTACTCTAGCACTGCTCAAGACTTCTGAGCAGACAACACGAATGGCCTAAATGACAATTCTGCTGCTTACTTCAGCTGGGCACGCGCTGTAAGCAATTAGCAAGAGCTAGCAACCAATCAGAAGTACATCCCACAGCTCCTCTCAGCAGAAAGAGAGCACAAGAGCAGACAACACAATCCCACTACAGATTACTGCACTCGGGGTGTGAGATCTGTCATCAGCAGCCAAACCAAACCCTCATCACTGCTTCCTCTGTAGCTGTGCTTCAGCAGCAGCAGCCACCCCTCCATCGGATTCCTCCCTCCTGCATTTTCCTTCCCCACCTTCCTGCAACAGGACTCTGCTGGAAAGCAAGAAAGAATCCCTCTACCCCTTTATGAGCGATGGGACTCGTTCCTCCTGTATTTTATCCCATATTATTTTGACATTCTTAAGTTAAAGGAAGCTCACGTGGCTCCTGGCCCATGCGAGCAGCATCTCCTTTGGTGGCAGGGCACTGTGCATCCCCGCTGAGCTGCCCCAGCCTGTGCTCAGAGGCTGTGCTGGGAGCAGGGCTCGGGGCAGCACACAGCCATGAAAACCAGAGTAACAACAACAGTGACAACGTCTGAGCCACATGGAGTGAAAAGAGAGACCGTCACCGAGACCAACTTCCTATTTCTGCAGCAAAACAAAGAAAAAGCCGCAGAACATTTTGCCTTGCCAGGAACACTCAAGTCTAACTCTGCTGTCTTGCCTGGCCCACATTGTCCAATTGTAGAGATTGGTGAGACAGCATTTGGTGTGAACTTGCATGTCATATCCATTTAAAAATTCTGTGAGTGATGCTGAAAAGTTTTCCTCTACCTTTGGGTAATTCTTAGCAGTATTTGACATTTTTGTATGGACGACGTGCTGGATGTTCAGCAAGTTTCAGAATTGGGCAAGTCATTCAGAAGAGCCAGCCAGTGCCCTGTGCTGCAGTGCTGGTGGGATGGGCAGATGATTTTCTGCATCAGTACAGGGTGTCTTCACACCATGAACAGGCACACTCGAGCTGCAGCCCAGCAGCTGGAGCCGTGGCAGAGGCAGCATCAGTTTGGTGAATGGGCAGGGCAGTCTGAGCAGCAAGGGGAACTGCACTGCAGAGTTGAGCTGCCATGACTATGAGGTGTGGTGAGAACGTGTCTTGGAAAGCTTCCAGAGGCTTGTTAAATGGTCAGAGAAGGTTATGGCCTGACCTGGCATTCCCTGCCCTGAAACAGCCATTGACACTGACAAGCAACAGCCACCAGTCTCCCTGTGTCTCTTCTCAGGCCCAGCTGGGTCACAGCAGAGACACAGACACTGGAGCCCACAGCTCCCACTCTGCTCCAGCCCCACCTGGGGAGGGCTCAGAGCTTTCTGGTAAAACAGAAGGTATTTTACACCCCGTTTATTTACAACAATCATTCACTAGACCGACCTCCCAGGATCAAACTGATTCACAGGACACCTCTAGTCCATACACAGGTGCCATGGCAGAGTGGGGCTGGCCACCAGAAACCTCTGCTGTGATTGTGCTGCAGAGTAACCTCTCCCATACCCACAGACAGCTCCAGGTTTAGTGCACATGTTCTGCCATGGCATCTGATCCAAATTAGAGTCTGCACCCGCTGCCCTTGCTCAGCAGAGCTCCAGCTGTGGTGACCACTAACGCTCTCACACCTACTCTCTCATTTGGATGCACTTTACATTTCAATATATTATGTCTGAACATTTAAAATTTCCACATAAGGTAGATTTTGTTGCTAGTCCATCAAGTCAACCTGCAGCAAAGTCAGCCAAGATTTGATGTAATTGTCTCCTCTCCTGCCAAGGCCGTGGGAACCAGAAGAGACACTGGAGAGGAGGGCGGCCGCAGTCAGGGGCCTGGCTCTGCCACCAGACACGATCTCTTCAGTAATGATTGAGAAAAAATTACTATAACATGAGGTTTTCTGATGTTAGAAAGACTATTCAGATAAGCCTTAATTTCTCTGTCAAGGTTTTTCAGTTCCAAGGACAAAAACTTTTGCAGAGAAACTTTCATTTTAGAATTTTAGTTTTGAACATAAAATTATTTTCAGTGTTTTATAGAGCCTGCTTCCTTGTTACTTGTGGGTTGGGGTTTCTTTTTTACATATTTCATAGCATATTATTAGAAGTAATGTGCAACAAACTACCATCTGCAAGGTCTATAATGAATCAGTTTGACAATCCACCTGATCTTGCAAAAGCTATCCCACTCAGCCCTCACTCCTCTCCAGTCAGAGCAAGGGTCAGGAGAATGGCCAACATGAAATGAGCATAAAATGCTGAGACAATGGCCAGATTCTGCCAAGCTTAGATGGACAAGTACTGGGATAAAAGTGAGAGCATCTGGGAGAGAATACTTCATCCCACTCGTTACCCATGTCTGTGTGTACAATGCCTCGTTTCCATCAGGAGTTGCTCACTGAGCACTGTAGCTCAGCACGGTGCTACCTGCTGTGCACACGCCTGACCAGCCTGATCCGACCTCATGTCATCTTTCCAGGTTCTAGACCACCAAAGCATGCACACCTGCAGCAGCTGTGCTGCCACACCAGAGGTGAGCTGCTCCCTGGGCAGCTCCCCAGCGCAGCCAGTGCAAAAGGCCCTCGGTCTGCTGACTGAAAAGGTGTGAGATGCAGCTCAGGAGCTGCTTCACCAGACACCTCCAACAACCAGCGGAGTGGAGAAAGCACCATCTCCAGTGCCAGCTTCTTGGGTTTGCAGGTTGGATCTCTATTTCAAAGAGAAAATGACAGCTGTTTTGTTCCCTTACTCCAGCTGAATTCTGCAGCTTTATGCTCAACAGACATGCAGGAGGGGAAATCGTTTTCCCCAACAATGAGGCCAGAAGAACTACAGAAAATCTCTCTTACTAAGCAGCTTATGGTTAAACCTGAGCACAGATTCCAGGACAGAGGTAATTCCCTGAGACAGGCAGTACACGATGGCAGAGGCAGCAGCTGGCTTCTGCTGATAAAGATGAGACTCACAATGTTGGGGTGGCAGGTTTTACAACAGCAGTCACAAGGATATATAGTAAGTAATGCAAGTGTAAGAAACAAGGAGGCAGGACAAATACCAGCTTCTAGGTTCTGTAACTGCAGGTGAACAATTTATAAACATAATAGTATTTTGCATGTTTCAAGAGATCAAATCAGAGTTTATCTTTAAATCACAAGGGTGTGGCCATTGATATTTTACTTGAAAGCTATAACAAAATCTGTGACCAGTAGCTTTTGTTGTATATCTGCCAACTATTCACACTGATCTGCTAATAAAGGGATGTGGAATGCTTTTCATCAGAGAAGGTGTAATTATTAGTCAACCTTGGGGTTATTGATTCAGTTAATTATTCTCAATTATGCTAATGGAAAAGCTGATGTGCAAAAATGAGGCTGTTGATTTTGCTGGGATTTCTGGAACTCAGGAGTACAAGACACCTCCCCAGATCTTTGCTCTTTGCAGCTGCTCTTTTCCAGCTGGTCAGAACGTCCTGGACCTGTGTACAAGAAACAGGGTGCTTCTTTTCTCAGAAAGGCAGAATGAAGCCCAGATATCCTGGACAGTCCCACCACGCCACCTGCCATTTTTCTAAGCTACACAGTGGAGTTTGTCTAGGAAGCAGCTGGAACCAAAACAGTTAAATCAGGGAACATTTGTTTTCTTAAAACTTTCCCTGGTTGCAGCCAAAAGTTTTTCAGCAGAGCTGATGATCAGGTGCCTTTGTGGAACCAGGATTAAAAGGGTGATCAGGTGGGCAGCAGATCTGAGTTTCACTCTACTGTTGGTCACTAGCAAAGGTTCAGACTTGGTTCATTTACCTCAGACCATGAGCTGAGCCTCAGAACAAAAGAAGCAACACCAGCTGTCCATAGGTGACATGCAAAAAGACTTAACATTGCACCCACAAACAGGGAGATCCCATCTTGGACATACATCAGCTCTACTGAGCAGCATCCACACCCTGTCACACTGGACGAGGGGCAGGCAACAACAAAATGAAAAATCAGTCAAAGGCAACACAGGTACGTAGTAATTTCATTGTGTGGCATGTCTGCCAGCAGGTTTTAACAGGATTTCAAACAGGGATAGTAAACTGGCGAAACCCCAGTGATAGGGAGAAATGCATAAGCTTAGGCAGGGATGCAGAAGCAAAACCCCAGTGATAGAGAGAAATGCATAAGCTTAGGCAGGGATGCAGAAGCAAGCATGCTTTGGCGTGTGAAAACACCCTGCGGGTCACCGAGACCTCCTGCCTGTCACCTTCCCGCGGCAGGCATGAAGTGCAGTGAGAAGGGTTAGGCACAGGATACACAGCAGCCAAGTGCCCTGGCAAGGGCAGGCAGCTCACCAAACGGGGCACACTTCTGCCAGGCCTGGCAGGCTCACAACTGAGCTCCAGTCAAGAAGCTACTCTTCTCTAACAACAATTTCTTCAGCCAAAATCTCTTTCATTAAAAGTATAAATATATATCTATAATTTATTCCCACATTAGAACTTAATCTTCCCCTACAGATTCTTTGTTAGAGCTGTTCCTATTTGCATAATTAAAATGAGGATAGTGGAGTCTTTTGTGTGGGTTTTTTGTAGTAAAAGGCAGGGGCGCCACCTAACGGTGAGTCACAACCCACGGCTTTTTCTCTGCGGTTGATGTTAGTACACCAGCACTCACACCGATAGACAAAACCGAACCGTTCAAATGGGTTTGAATTGTCAATTACTAACCCTGAACATAGGCAAAATGGATTAGGGTATCTTAAATTACACACAGAGCCCAACACACCCTCAATCCCTGCATGTAAGTGATCTTAAAGAAAATAAAGCATAGAGGGGTTTATGCCAACTGTCTGTTAAACTTACTCTCTCGGAAACAAAGTTATTCTAGTGAAGGAGGAAAAAAAACCATGTCTGTAGTGCAGGATTTGTAGTGACAATCCAGCCACTCCCTGCTGAGCAGCATTTCAACTTGAGAGCCATGAAGGGTGCAGGCACTAGTCCTCTGGTTACTCACATTAAAAATTTAAATTAACTCCAAAGCAGGTGTTAATCTTGTTAAATTATTTTTGGTCATGGGCTCCTAAGTTCAGCCCCAAAATGTTGCTTTCTGATGTCGCAGTGAAAACAAAGAGAAAAGCAAACAAATCAAGGTGAGTCTTGACAAGGCTCCGAGTAACCTGATCTAGCTGCTGATGCCCCTGCTCACTGCAGGGGGTCACACTAAGTGACCTTTAGAGGTCCCTTCTGCCCCAAACTACCTATGTTCTCCCAACATCGGTCACTTAGTGAAACCACTGCCTTACTTCCCACTGCATGGAGTTAAGCCTTCTGGGTTTTAAGGCCACTAGGAAATCAAAAATACATAGTCACCAGTCCTAAAGTCCCTAAAGGTATAAAGACCGCAAAGGAGTGGTTGTGGAGTCTCCTGCTCTGGAGACATTCCAGACCTGCCTGCATCTGTTCCTGGGTGACTTGGTCTAGGTGCCCCTGCTCTGGCAGGGGGGTTGGACTAGATGATCTTCTGGGTCCCTTCCAACCCCTGACACTCTGTGATTCTATTATTTTTTTGAAATCAGGCATATTAGGGATTGTTGATCACGGTTCATGGCAAGATTAAAGTAGCTTCTAGATTAATATTCCTCACACTGATAAAGTCATGAGAGGAAAACCTTCCCCAGTTTAATTTCTGTACATGCAAAACACTCAGGGACGAGTAGGTAGCTGAAATACCTGTCACACAGAGAAAGGAACAGCCAGGAGAGTCCATGCTAGGGCAGACTCCAGAGCACATTCTAGCCAATACATGCTAAAGGGACACAGAATAGGCAGATTCAGAAGGTTTTTAACCTCCGTTTATATCTAGAACAGGAGAGGACAGCAGGAGAGGGCACATCTAAAACAGGAGCTCTACTAAACTTCACAAACTTCACGTGGTCCAGGCAATACCCCCTCCCTTTCCATGACAAGGCCCATGAGAGCAGGTCTGTGCTGGACACAGCAGCTCTGTCAGCTGCCCGTGCTCCAGCCCAGGGCTGCAACATCCCCTGCCAGCTCCACAGGGGGAGGAATGGGAATTGGAGAGCAGGAGCATCCCCCATACCTATGGCTCAACTGTAGCAGCTGCTGTATCACCTGATGACCCCTCCCAGCATGGAAGAAGGATCAGGAAAACAAGAGGAGACCCATGGCCTAAAATTGAAACAATTTACTCAAACAGCCAAGTGTTAATACCAAAATAAAACATTCAAAGTTATACACAACCTGGTGACCATACAGCAGTCACAACAAACAGCAGAGAAGCCCTCATCAGCAGAATGGTGAGTGAGCCCCTGCAGTACAGAGGAGTACCTGCATCAGATCAGGTGTCGTCACCACCAGACAGACTGTGAAGCTGGACAAAGGCAATATATAAAAAATAAACATAGGATTTATTATTTAAATAAATCTTCATTTGAAAAATATTTCTCAGTTAATCTGATAATTATATTTAAATTCAATTGAAATTTTGGTTTTAGAATATATCCTATATTTTTTATAATCTACTAAAGCTATGTGCTCAATAAAACAACCCAACTGTGTATGATAGCTGTGAGAATTTTATCCAAACAATCAGTCTGAAGGAAGTTGTCAGAAGCGTCTTCTACGAGCTTCCCTAAGATTGCTGAAATTGTTGTGTTTAAAAAAATCACCATGTTCTGTAGTTAAATGCAGCTGCATTTCAAACTGGATAAAACCCAACTGCATGCGGGCTTAGGCTAGGTGCCAGTCCAGTGTGGAACAGTGAGGGAAAATAGGTGTTTCAGATTCACACTGGGTAACAGCATCAAACACCCTTAGAGAGGGAAGTGTTAGCCCTCAGCCCAGCTTTTGGTGCTCTGTAAGAGCAACTGCGTTTGAAGTGTCCGAGGACAAAGCCTCAGCAGTATGACAGGCTAGATTTCCTGCCTGTAACTGCAGTCACAGAGCTGAAGGAAGAGCATTCACTTTACAAAATGTCTAAGGACAAAACATGGAACTCCAGTTCAAGCTGATTAACGGGCTGTGGAAGCCACAAGTTTACAAGAGAAAAGTCGTTGCTTTGTGTCCGTGAGCAATGCTGTGAGGTGCCTGGTTCTTGTTCCTTCAATCAGAGCTGCTCCACAGAAATCTGCATTTCCCCATTTCGCTCAGTGCACAGACTACAGCAGAATACACTGATTAACAGCTTGCTTTTATCTAGGTGCATCTGCACAGGTGTCCCCCCATTTACGTCCCGCAGGGCCAGGTGTGGCTGAGTGGCTGTCTGGGGTCAGGCAGGCTCCTCTTGCTCGCTCTGTGTGCATGGCCTGACCTGAGGAACTCCAACTTGCAAGTAAGACTCCAGACTCCCGAAAGCATCTTAACTGCTTTAGTATGGAAATCAAACTTCCTAACACCTCATCTTCTCTTCAAGGCAAACCCCTGGACTGGGGAGAGTTCTCAGAGGAATTGCCACAATTCCTGTGTTTCTCTGTACCTGACCTGTGTTAGCAACTGGCTCCTTCACTTCATCATGTCTAATGTCACATAGCCTTGCCTCCCTGGGACACTCGGACCTGGTGGCATCTGTCACAGACCAGGAGACTGCTCTGCTCTCAGGCCTGGGTGAGCACGACACAGACTACATCATGGCTGAGTATGACACTGACAAAGACAGCTGGGAAGATCCTGTTGCTTTCAGAGATCTGTTCCTCAGCCAGAAGTTAAAAAATGCCATGACTGTATCACTGCAGTAAGCAGGGTGCTGGGGTACAGAGCTAGTGCCACTGATGCTGCCCCTAAGCACGTCCCATCTGCTGCCTTCCCACAGACCTGCTGGAAGCCGGGCAAAGATGCTCACCGCCTGCTCTGACACAGAATGCTCCTCCACTGCCTCCTGGACACGCCTGGCTTTGCTTGCATATGGGCAAACTGGGATTTCAGCCTCAGCAGAGGTGTGGGCAGCTTGCTCTCGTTCTGGAAGAGGACTTTGGGACTCTTGACCTTCACTTTAATGCTTTTTTATTGCTTTATATTGCAAAACCGGTTTGGACGTAATTAGTTGTTTTTACTACCAAAAGGGTGTAAAATCTGCATGTGACCTGCCTGCACTGCAGCAGCAGCAATACTCCTCACTGCTGCAGTAGGCAACTCAAGTTAGGTCACAGCAGGTCAGCAAATAATCTCCAAAGTATTGAATAATTTAAAGGGTAATTCAGTGGTCAAGGAATGTCAGACCTTTATAATTCCATAAATCATCACTCCAAATGATCTATAAATTGCATTAAACAATGAATTTTACAGTTTCCCCATTGACTGTCTGACATAAGTATGGATTTAAGGCAGGTAATTGTACATGCTCTGATTGTTCTGTTGATTTATATGAGAAGGAAGCCAATCTCCAAACAATGTGTAACAGTGTCCTACCTACCAAAGGATAATTCCATAGGACACCATCTCATGAACACAGAGGCTCACACAGTTTTGGGCTGCTGTGCCCTTATGTTTAATTTGGAACACTGTGCACTGGATGAGCTTAAGTTTTTTCTCTTAATTTTCTTTGAAAGAAATGAAGAATCTTATAAGCATTAAAATAATGAGCTGAACGAGTTCTATAGTACCGTCAAACATTTAATTCTGAGCAGAATCTGAGTTTTAAAAGTATTTTCATCTAAATATACTGACATTATTTTGACTTCCTAATAAGTTTTCACTGAGCATGCCCAGTGTTACGTCAGTTTCTTTTGACTAATCTTCATATTGCTTCTTTGAACATCTGATGTGATCACATTCTTTTCCTGTGCTTTCTTCCAAGTAACTTTGCCAAAGAACAAGTTACTGTGCAAGGTCAGGGATATGGGGATGCTGACAATGAACAGGCAAACCCTGAGAAGAGAAACTCGGTGATATCATATCCACCTTCCAGCTCCAGCAGAGTAAAGGTGTCAGCCTCAGTGTCTGCTGTGGCCCGAGGCACACCCTGTTTCAGTCACCAGCTCTGCTAGCCAGTGCCATCTGATCAGAGGGGTGCAGCATGCCCATAGTGGTGCTGCACCCCAGAAATGCCAGCTGCCTCGCTGGGCAGCACAGTCACTTCACGGGTGATAAAGTATTTTTTCTGAGGCTTGGTAATAGACTGCACAAAGTGCAGCAGACAGTTTATGGTGCTGATCTTATGTTCCTATTACTATTATGGAACAATGAAATCTAGAGGAAACTAATATATCCATTTATTTAACCCAGAAAACTGATGAGCAGATTATCCAAGGTTACTGTACCTGCTTCAGAGATTAAACATCATTTGGAAGTCAAAGGGCAACTATTTATCGGCTGCAATGTATTTGATTCAGAGCCTTGAGCAGGATTATATTTCTCATGGGTATTTGTGCTAATTTCAAAGGCTAGACTGACAGACAGTGTCTGAAAACAAAAGTATAGAGGGATGGATTTAAACAGAATGTTTTTCTTTCCAAAATCCAAAGTGGCCTTATTTTTCAGTTGCTGGACTGAAAAAGACTTCTACGTCCTCGGAGGATCAAGGGCTATCAAAACAGACAAAAGGAAGATCTGTGGTTTAGTGGCATCACAGTTCACATGGTTCATATTTCTACTAAGCTCACTGTGCTGTTTCACAGACCATGTGGCTTGGGATTGCTTTCAGACACAAAACTATGCACGGAAGTACAGATTTAGATACAACCTAAGATACATCCACAGATATTTGGTGCTTCTGAACAATCTGTATTGAATCAAACCTGCTTATATTAAAGTATTAAGTACATGTTGTCTTTAGAAATTTTCAAAGGCATCTTTGGGAAGTTGTTATGTGGAAAATTTAAGTAATAGCTTTAGACCAAAAGACAGCATGCCATCTGAACAAACAGAGTCTGCATACTATCTGTTAGGGTGAGGGACTATTTCCCTTCTGACTACGTAGCAGTATCAGTGGATCTTATTACTCTAGCACATGCTGTAAACAAAACACATCTTTCAGTTTCTTCTTCATTAAAACAACCAATTTATGCGTTCATTCAGAGCTTCCAGTGCAGTGTTCAGGAAAAAGCAATCTGCAAGGAAGGTCTGAGAAGACTTCAGGAAAAAGTGGGAAGTTTTATTTGAATCCCCAGAGGACTGCAGTGTTCACCCGATGAATGGTAATAGCTCAGTTGCAAGTCCCAGTTGCTGGGTCATACAAATGCTGTGGGTTAGCCCAGGTAGCAGCTGGTTACAGAGCTGCTCTCTCACTCCACCACAGCAGGATGGGAAAGAGAACTGGGAGGGTAAAAGTGCAAAAAAACTCATGGGTGTTTAGAAAAGTCACTATATCCTAGACAAAACCAGTAATATAAAGGATCTGTAAAATGTGTTGGCCAATCATATGCAGTCACAGCAGATGCCAGGAGAAAACAGGGATTTCTAGGAGAAAACAGGGATTTCTAGGGGAAAATAGTAAGCAATTTGAACCTTCTCCTAGAGAACCTGCAGTGAACAAGAAGATGCAGCTCGTAGCCTTGCAATGCATATCTGAGATGGAAGCAATATGAAAGCTTTTGCTGGATTTGAGTCATTCTCTTTAGCAATAATAATCAGCACTCTGAGCACTACTTGTAAAATAATGAATAGCTAGAAGAGGTGGCTTGGGACACGAATTCTATCAAGTTAACTCCATGAGTCCCTGAGCCAATGCCATGACTGATATGATCCACTCAGGGTTGCCATTCTGTTTAGGAGCAAGGCTTGTGCAGCTCTACTCTGCAGTGTCACCTGTCAGCAAAGGCAAAGCTGGTAGAAGAGTGTGCATTAGTGACACAGGCATCCTTCCCAGTCCATTCCTCCAGGCCATGTCATGTTCCTAAGGCTTTTTTTTGCACAACCTCTGACCTGATCCACTGCCAAAATCCAGATGAAGGAACTCTCGTGTCATTTTTCCCTACAGTACTCATTACTCAGAGAGAAGTAACTCTACAGCTGGGCCAGAGTATACAGCAAATGCAGTGCTGCAGCATTTCCACGAACTGTGTGTGTACGCTGTGAAATCCTTGGAGCCCACATCCTCAGCGAAGTGGAAGAGAAAGGATTCAGGCACTGGGGTTACTGAAGTTCTAGCTCCACAGATAAAAAGTCTTACTTGGTGCTTTTCAGTCTTTTGCAAATTCCAGAATTCCCAAATCAGGATCATGAGCGGCTTAAAAGTCAGAGAACTAAGTCTGGACTCCGTTTGTTTTGCACAAGAACAGATAAAAGCAAGTGACCAAAGACAGACAGATCTGTGCCAGTTCTGCTCTGATTACAGCTGTGGAAGTTAAGATGCCTTGTAGGATGCTAGACCACACACTGTTCACATCTGAGCTCTACCAGTATCAGTAGATCCACCCCCCATTCCCCCGGTGGACTGCTACCTGTCACAAGGGTGTGCTGTGCACAGCCACACACCAGCCATCTGCACAATGTAAAGACGAACGACAGGGGAGGGATTTTCCCAGAGTAACACAGGTTACAGCCCTCTTCCAGAGCAGGCTCTTGCAGGGCTTCTTCAGCACCTACAGCACCCCTGCTCCTGGCTTCCTGATATGGTGTCAGCCCTCTCGAGAAGATCCCCTGCTCTGCATTCTCACCAGCACGTCTGAGAGGATGTGTCTGGAGCACTGCACGCTGGTTCAGAGCATGCTAAAGCCCCCTTAGTGCTCAGTGCTGGGGGACATTAGTTCTGGATGACTAATTATTTGGTTTAAAAACAGGTCTTTTGTTTCTTGGGCTATAAAGACAACATGACCACTTTCTGTACTTTTGACCCCAGGGAAAGAAAAGCCACAGATAATAGAATTAAACCCTCATTTCACTTGAGATAATATTTGCGTAAGCTCCCTTAGTAAAATGTCATGTACACTGCCAAGTCTGCAGGTTATCACTTCCACAGTTTGAGTGTTTGGAGACAGGGCTTGGAAGTAGGGGGTATTTGGGGGAAAGCTCTGAGAATTATAAGAGCTGTAACTGTAGAACTTTTTTCCTACTCAGCCCAACATTTCCTTCAAGACTTGCGCTCAGACAAAATAACAGGTAGGATATTTTTTATTGGCCCTACACAGAAACATTATATAAGGTTTCAAGGCCACACAGACGATTCTGCCCATTTTGGTAAGGCTCTGCAGCCTGCAGGGAGAAGAATCAACGCATTCAACCATGATTCCAATTGTGCTCTTCTTTCAAGGGATTACTTTTAAAGTCTAAGCACCATGAAGCAAGAGTGCAAGTCCTCCCCATCAGCACTCAAAGATTTTTCCTTATAACTCTGAAATCACACCAACAATAATAAAGCTTCTTGGCCAAGTGTTAGCTTGAGACATGTCATTCCATTCCAGGGAAAAAATGAGCTTTCTCTCCCTTTTCCTGCTGCAGTCCTGTTGTGTTTGGATGCTGATATGGTTTCAGGTAACCAAGATCAGACCCTTCAACAGCTCGGGAGCCACTCCTGCCATTGCCTTCTTCCTTCCTTATCATGTTATCTTTCTTACAAGAGTATTGTTTTGTGAACTGCAGTACACATTCTGCAAAAAGCAGTAACAGAGAATTTCAAGCTCTGTTTGACGTAGGTAGCCCTCTGAGAAAATTGGGCAATCTGATAATACAGACCTTTTTAGAACGGTTTGACTTCTCTTTAAGGAAATGGGAGTTAATAAACTTGGGCTTCAGAAAGTACAAGTCCATTCTTTAAATATTAATTTTATCATTGGTACTTCTTATCTGCAGAACACAGCTCCAGTATTTCCAGTGAAGGAATCAAGATCATGTCCATCCTCTATCAAACCTGAACACGCCTTTTTAGGGTGTGCCTGTTCATTCAATAACTACTACAGTACACTGTCTTCCTGACCCACTGCTCCCCACTGTCTTGGCTTGTTACCTCCACACAGGAGTGACGGAAGCAGAGCTCTGTCTCCAGGTACAAAGCTGGCTCGTGGGGTAGGCCAGGGGAGGCTGCTGGAGCCAGCAGAAGGAAAATGAGAGATAAAGGAAACAGCTCTGCTTTGTGCCGTATGCTTCAGCATCTTGTTACAGGGGAAACCAGAGTCCCGTGCGCTGCCACGACTGAGCCCTGACACTGTGCAGGTGGCACTTGGCCAGGGCAGATGAATGGATGGATCCTCCTCCCTGCAGCAGCTGCCTACAGACCGGGTCTGCTCCGACAGCGCTGCACCCTCGCTTGACACACTCGTCACAAGCACTGAGAAAGCTGAGCTGTGAATAAGCTCTGGGAACGAAACGGACACGGGTGTGATGAAGAAAATTTGAGAAAGCAATTAAAGAGAGATATTATGACTAAACTGCAGAATTCTGGGATTGGAACATGAAAAATAGTGGAAAGATCCTGAAGTAATGCTTCTTAGGTCCTCTTGGAGTTTACTCTGCTTCTGGCAGTGGCCTGTACACCACTCCCTGCCAAAAAGCAATACGACCTTGTAATAGGAAAGTGGCTTTGCTGCTCACGGCCTAGTCACAACTAGCAGGGACCAGGAATTGACGTGTCCATTTCCAGTCACAGCTGAAGCCTCAGCTCTCGGGCAGTGCCAGATGCAGCCTTTGCTGTCCACTGGTCCAGAAGGCTTGAGTTTCTAACCATCAGGTGGATCATTCACTCCAAAACATTTCTGTAGTGATTGATGTATGTATATGTATATATATGTGTGCATACATACATAGGTGAACACACAGAAACTAAGATTTGCCTGGAATTATCTCAGGAACTTGCATAGCTGTTAACTGGAATGACAGGCTGTGCATCACTTCGATTACTCCAGTTTAAACCTGGCACACAGCCCACCACTGAACCCTAAAAGTAATCCTAAAAGATAGAAGAGTCTGTAATCTGGAAGGACGGACATACAGCACACCCTTCTTAAGGAAATCCAGAATGCTTCTGTGGTTACTTAGTGTATACTATGCTATAATAATAAGGAATACAATAATTTCTTACTACAAACTTAAGGATTACTTGAACAGAAATCTTGAAAAAAACCCAACAAACCTATAAAGCTATCCACAGCAGTTTAAACAGATTATTTTAAAAACCATAGTTAGCAAAGCCTTTTCAATTCCATGTGAGAAGGATTATTCAGACAAAATCCAAGAAAGCAGTTGTAGATAATGACTAGTTGTCTTACTGCTCAAGCAGAGTCCTTCACAGGGATTTCCAACTACTTGTCCTGTTTCCACCCCTCCAACAGAAAGATAAATGGTCTTCAAGGTTTTTTTATATTCCAGATACTTAATATTGATCAACATGAAGGATACAGGAAAATAAATAAATAAACACATCTTTCAACTCTTAGTTTTCAGCCTTAAAAATGCTACTCTGGATACAAATATTATTTCTTCTCTTTTGCAGGTCTCTTGTAATAGACAAGCTGCTTGTGATGTATTCCATACTGGGACCAGCTCTAAGCCATGCATCTGTTGAATTTAGGAATAAAGAATGTCCATAAAATGTGGAATCAGAGGAGTGGCCTCAGGGGCATAATGGTGCATTACTTCTGTGAGATCAGAGTGTTTCACTAGAAGAGATATATTGTTACATGAAAAGGGCTTCCATGGTTTTTGGTTCTGTCATTATTTATTGTTTGCATTGCTTGCCCTGCTGTGTTAGATCCCACCGCAGTGCTAGCCGAAGAGAATGTTCTGCACCTTGCTCTGGAGCTCACATTATTTGCCAATGCAAAGGAAACTTCTGCTGTAAGAGCAAGTTACATGCAAGAACATTTATTATGTTTCTCATCTAAGAACCTTGGGCCCCCCAACAAGTGTGAAAAGCATTCAGTTTAGGAATAACCTTGCTCACAAGAATATTTCCACTGTGTGCCCTTCTCTTTTCCTCCTCACCAGAGAGACATTCATGTAGGTGAGGCCTCTGCAGGTAGCACTGGTGTTAACTATCCTAGAAAAATCTCTTTTACAAAGAAAAGGGTTTCAAACAGGTTTTCTCACTGTAGTTATAATGACTATAGTCTGTAGTTATTTACTTTATCTAATTACTTTCTTAGCTGAAAATTAGTTGAGGCGGGGGCTCTACCCAGCATGAATAAGAAAGACTAAGTGACTTCAATAGGGACATTTACCAATGAAAATCACTATTTCTTCAGTGTCAGAAATGCCACAAGCACTTGATTTGCATGGTTAAGATGATAGGAGATGGTGGCTGCAAGAGACAGATAGGGAATATCTGAGCAAGAACCATCTTAAGTCTCTTACCAATACTAAAATCACCAGGGAAATCCTCTCTGTGACAAAAGATCCTGCCCTGCACCAGGACTCTGCTTCTGTGGAGATCTGCAGAAGGAGAACCTGGCCCTAAAGCTGTGCCCCCAAGAGTCTGCCAAGCAAGAGGCAAACCTTCTGGGCAGGTAAAGTAATTCCTGTGACTCTGTCAGGCTCACAGAGCTGTAAACTACCCAGATAATCCCACTTACTCATTCCCATATTAATACAGAGCTTGGTAGCTTCTACCTCCAGGTACTTCCCTCCAGAGCCTGTGATGGCCACTCAACCTGAGCAGGCTGCAGCCCCCTTGCTTTGCCTCCTGCCCATCTCACAGACCTGCACTACTCCTCACTGCCTCCTCTGTGAACAGCTGGATGAAGCCAGGCAGAAGAAGAGAGGAAGGATGGGTAGGTCACTGAGTGACCTTGCTATACAGACAGCTGAATTTAACATCAGTCCCAGACACAGCTCCAGCTCTCACCGTTTTTAATATCAACAAAGAGCAAATATCCATTCTGTTCTGCTCAGGACTTAATTACTAGAAGTCCCCAGGCCCTGGGAGGAACCACTAACCAGCTGTTATCAGACTTTATTATTTACTAGATACACCTGAAAACTGTGACATTTGTGAAGAACGAGGCAGTGACCACTTTCCCTTCCCTGTGTGATTAGCTGTAGATAGATTTCTGAGGTTTATTCTTCTGTAAGGCTTTCAGCACAGTATAAACTCACAAGCATATCACTCCTTGGCTCTGTTGGATTACAAAAATATATGGATTAAAAGCTACTTGAATTAATTATTAAACCATCTCATGGGATTTATGTGTCTTTAGATTCAGGTGTCTGTATACATTCCTGCAGCCAGATTTGCAGCTTACTGCTAAGTGCCATTTGGTCTTTCCCATGCTCTGAGTTGGTATGATACCTGCCCTTTCTGAAGCTGGCTCTGATAGTCAGGCTGGGCAATATGTTTCTGTTTAATAACTTCACACATACAAGCAGACTTGTCCAAAAAGGCAGAGCAGCACTGAGTGACAAGCAGGGATGGATTCCGCATGTTGGGGGGTGTCACTTTTACTAGGTAAATCAATACCACATTTCCCTTCTTATCTTGAAAGCTATGGGAGGACAAATTACATTAGCATGGATCTCTGCTTTGGCTCCTGCCATACTCCTGCAGAACAGCAGGCTGCAGTTCACAGACCTTTGCTCTGTTCAGGCAGCTATTGGACAGGCTGGGGCAGAGCACGTTGGCCACGGGCAGTGGCTGCCTGCACACCGAGGAGCCAGCTCTGGATCCCACTGCTGCAGATGCTCCCCGAGGGTTTCTGCTGACCAGAAGCTGATGTGTCCAGAAGCACCACGAACACTAACCCCACTCTACCTCTGCTGTTCTTTGACTCCTCAGAAGCCCACTCATGGGTTAACTGGGAATTCTTGAGTATGAATTTATAGTTTATCTCACTTCCCTGAGATGACTCTGGGAGTAACAAACTATGCCAGAAGAAAATGGCAGAAAATACACAGAACAGGACTATGAGACAAAAGCTAAAGCTAATACACTGCTTTCTTTTGTTCCTTTTCAGCACTGGCTGAATTCTCCCAATTTAAGTACTTCTGTCAGGAGAAACCCTGACACTTCTACCAGGTTTTCCAAGTCCTTACAAGACAGACACGTCAGTACAGTTTGTTCCCAGACTTTTACAGAGATCAGATTGCTTTCAGTCATGCCTTCTAAAGCCTGGCAAAGCTAGGATTGCCACTGGAAAAGAAAGTGCCTGTGGAGACTGGCAGTGCAAGCAGCATCAGCAGCTGCCTTTGCTGTTCACTTGCAGCTGCTGCCCAGCAGGCACGCGAGGTGTTGCAGACCCTCACTGCACAGGGCACCTGCACACCCTGCACCACCCCGTGTGCATCGATGGAACACCAGTGGCATGGCACCGAGGACAACTGGCACAGAGCCACCAGTGCCTGTACCACCCATTTCAGTCTGCAGAAGCAGTGGCACATGGAAAACACACAGGGGGGATGGTTCCAAAGAGGGTTACCTGCCAGACCGTGCCTGGGAAGTGACTGGAGAATGCTAGCTGGCCTAACTCGGGACTCACCCACCTATTCTGCTCAAATAAGATTTCAACAGCTGGTTTAGGTGCCTGTGATGTCACCCCTGACACCAGGAAAACCATGGAAAATCCTAACCCCAAGTTGTGGCTGAAATAGTAAACAGGATAGGGAATTTAAAATCTTTCTTTTAAGGTGCATTTAGCTTACATGCCTACTGGAAAACATCTGAGACTTTATACTGCTTTCTTTGCATGGCTTTTGGTAGAAGTCTGTGAACGACAGTTGCAGTTACTGACTTTTATTCCCAAACCAAATATGGGTGCCCAGATATACTGCTAGAGATTTCACCAAGGCAATTCATTAATATTCTGAGAAGAAAGGCTAGTCAATGTCCTCTTTAAAACAAATGCCATGTAAGAGGATGTAGGACATAAAAACTGCATTTATATGCTTGGTATTGTTAGACACTCAACAAACTAGTCATAAAATGTAATTGCAGTGGGGTGAGATGCAGAAAAGTTGTCTGTACAGCCACAGCTTCATCACCCATGGGGACTTACCATATCTGCCAGCCCTAATCCACTCCAAAAATCAGTGCTGAAAAGGCCAAGTCCCTTCTGGGTTTTAAGCAAAGAAATTAGATGCAGAAAGAGAACTACATCCATTTTGTAAGGATGAGTACTAGGTCATGGGGTTTGATATTTTTTTTTGTAAAGAAAACCTTCCTGAGATAGTTATTCTCATGAATAGCCAAAACAGACATCCTTCTGACAATATAATTTGAAACTCCAGAAACATAGTTCAGGATCAATCCCCTGTTCACATACAATCTTTATTTACTTTGGTTTTAGGTTTTTTGGGGGGGGTATTTGCTTTTTGATTTGTTTTGTTGTTTTTTTTTTCTATTAAGTTTTTTTCTTAGCTCAAATTTTACAGCACTGGAAGAAAAAAAAAATCAGTATTGATCCTTTAAGGTTAAGAACTTGGTGCACTTAAATTATTCTAACCCAGAGAGTATGAAATTTATAGTCCCTCTTGAACCTCCCTGCCTCACCAGCTTCCTTGGGAGGACCCTGCTGCAGGCTGCACGCCAACTGCAGTAAAATTTAAAGAGGTGAGAGAGAAACTTCCCAGAAAATATAAACATTTCATGGAAATGAAATAAGTCTTCCCTTATAGGAACTCACCTCAGCAAGCTTTAGATAAATGGAAAGGTATTCAGAATTGTAAGTGGATATAAAGTGTGGCGTTTTAGATACATTTGTTGATGAGCAATGCAGAAATGCACATTGTCTTCCCATGGCAGAGCCAAACAGCAAGGGGCTGCCAGTCCCTCCCCCGGCCCAAGGTCACGGGCTGCAGGCTCGGCTGGCTCTGGTTTATGCCTCCCTGCAGGATAGATGGCAGCAGCACACACCTTTGCCCCCCAGCACAAATCCCCCACCCGCTGCAGCCAGAGCACTCGAGATGGTGACATCAACTCAGCCCGTGGGCAGGCTGAATTATCCCCCGTTGGAAGACAGCGAGCTCAGAGCAATGGCAGTGAGCAAGGCGCTGGAAAGCACTCCTGCGTCCCAGCTCTCCGGCTGACACAACGCAGAAGGCTCCCGTGGCTGCACAATAACAACTGCAGAGAGAAATAAAGTGTGAGCGCTTGAGAAGGGCTGTAAATTCCTCAGCCCCACTCACTGGGCACTGGCTCCCGAGGCTTGCTCCTCCTGCAGCTTTCTGTGACCCATGCTTCCTCAGAAATCTCGCCTCGTCCACTAAGGGTCTGGGAAGCTGCTGGGAAAAGAAATGCTGGGAGCAGGGACACTTCAGAGGGGACCCTTTTGTCTGGGAAGATGTTGGTGAATTCAGGTCCAGTGGTGGTCCAGAAATGTGAGGGTTTGACACAGGTCCAGTGCTGCTCTGTTTCTGAGGGTCTCAGAAGCCTGGCAAATGGATCTGAACATCGCTCTTCTGTCCATCTGCTCAAGGACAGTCAGCCCTTCCACAGCTAACACAGAGGAGTGTGCAGGCCCAGCCCCATGGGCGTGCTGCCCAGCAGTGAGGCCTTCTCTCTACCCCCATCAGCAGCTTTTCCTTGCAAACACTCAGCTGACCCCTCAGCGTACCCACAAGAAACCACATGTTCACTCCCTGCACGCATTGAAATCACAGATAAATCGTGCGCTTCATCAGGCCAGAGAGGAAGGGCAAGCCGATGCACTGCGTCAATCATTCCGTTTCACCAACCCAGGTTCCCAAGCTTCTGAAAACATTCAGCAAACTCTCTGCAGCTGAGTCCTTCTAAGGTTTCCCGTGGCACTCAGTGAATTCACCTGCTGCTGCAGATGCTGCCTGTGTGGATGTCTCTGTGAGAATGGCACCAGCACAAGCAGAGCAGGGATGCTGCACCCCAGCAGGCCACTGAGTGTCACAGGACAGGTGCTCGGGATGTTTCTAATGCATCAAGAAGGGCAATTGCTGTCCTTGAAACACCAAACAGAGATACTAGCTAAGGAGGAGATAAAGCAGAAGCTTCTGAAATACAGATGAAGCCCAAGAGCCATGCAGTTTGGAGAGGCTGCTACTGAGATTTTGGGAGTTCTGTCTAGGAGGGCAGCACATGAGGCTCTCTCTTTGAAATCAAGATGGACATTTTCTTCCTGTTCTTCCACAGCTGGAGAAGTAAACACACATGCATACAAACCAGGGCTGACTGTGCTAAAATTGCTGCACTGGGGAGACAATGGTAAGTTCTGCTATGGGGCCAGAGTGACTGGGCTGAGTACTTCAGCTCTCATTCACTTTTGAAAGCAGTTGCCTGGATTTGGCTTTGATTGCAGTTGACTTTGTCTCAAACCCTTAATCTATGTGATCCTTGGTTCTTGCTCAGTCACAGAAGCCCAGTTGTACTCCTTGTCTTGTCTATTTAGCTGTGCACCTCAGGACAAGGGACTGCCTTCTATTCCCATGTCACAAACATCCAACAACCCCTTTACCTTGGTCAGGACCATTGAATTATTATTGTATTATGATTGTTACTTGTGCATTCTAAGAGGTGATTAGGCCCTGAATTCCATGTTATCAATGTAAAATAACAAGAAGAAAAAAGTCACAAAGCCTGACATTTCCACACACAGGAACTATCTGCAGTGGTTTCTGAGCTGAGCTTTTCCTTTCTCACTTGTTTCTACAGAAATGTAAAATCTGGATCATTTAGAAACTTAAACCTACGCAATGTTTGTGCATAGGAAATATATCCTATGAGTATTCAGCTCAGATTTTTTTCTAGAGGTTGAGGGTTTTTTTTCTTTTTACAGTGTTTCTTACAATTAACCAACCTCAGACCAGTCCTTGCTCAACAATTGAAAGTTAGCTTCATGTTTACTGCCATCACTAAGAGTTCTAGAAAGTTCTTTTTAAAGGAGATTTAAGAGACAATAAACAGCAAGCTTGAAGAAAAAGTTGTCAAAATATACTTATGGAAAGGAGACAGTGTCACTGCACTCCTTCATGAAAGTTTGGGGATGGCTCTAGGGGGAAGCATCACAGGACATAAATCTTTATTTTAATCTTTTAGCCAAGAGCCATATCTTTCCAGTCAGCTAATGGCATTTTGACAGGGTGTGCAGCTGAATTGCTATGAAAGCAAAGTCAGGGATACTGCAAGAAGATTCAGTAGTTCAGAGGCAAAATTCTCTGCAGCCAGTGCCTTTGCAATGGGGGCACTGGTGTGAGCCTGCCCTCCAAAAAAGCTTTGCTGCACACAATTTAATTTAGAAGTTTTAGGGGTGAAGCTCCAGATCAAACAAAGCTGCCACTGCTTTATCCAAAAGCAAAGCATGGACGGGGGGTTTGCAATGCCTCCCTGCCTCTCGGGGGGGTCTCAGTGCTGGGCTACCCACAGGTGCATGGCCAGAGTGGCACCTGTTTCAAGTCACAGCCACGCTGGCCAAGGACAGTTTCTCTTGAGCCTTAGTCCATGCTTGTATCTGTGCTTGTTCCTTTTCTGCTAATGAGATGCAGCACCTGGTACCTGCTGTACCCCAGAGGAGCTTCCTGTGGGCACAGAGGACTAGACACATGTTCTCAGAAACATGCTTTAGCTCTCTAAGAAGCCATCACTTACAGAGTCTGCTGCAGAGCTGCCCCCTGAGTGTGAGCACTGCAGGAGAGGGAAGAGAAGCCAAGGGTGCTGTCACTGTTTAATGTACCTGCAGTCTCCTGGAGGCATGCATGGAGGAGCAGAGGGGCAGCAGCAGTGCTGCAGCTTCACTCTACTTTGTGACATACTACATACAGAAGAGAAAGAATTGCCTTGTAGGGAGCATAAATCAGGGACTGCTTTCAACTTTTAAGATAAGGTAAAGTTTGTATGAATATAATTATAGCCTCTGATGCAAATAAAACAAGATGTGACAGATACAGAAGGCTGCCAATACTAAGCTAATGCTATAAAACTCCAGTAACTAGCAGTTGGCAGGAAGTTCAAAGAAAATTTTATTCTCTCCTGACATTGATATTGTGTCTAAGATATCTCTTTCTAAAGCATTCTGTTGAATTTCACATACTTTTTAAAACAATGATTAGTTAGGACTGCCTAGAGCTGCATCATTTAAGCTAAAATTATTAATTCCAAAGTACCAAATAATTTTTCTGTCACCAAAAAGAAGCTCTTTGAGGTATTTGTTCCTTGACAGTGATGTTGCATTTTCATATGACAAACATATATTCAATTTTCCAAATTCAGAGTAATTGAGGTTATTATTTAACTTCTAAGTTCTGCATCCCTCTCAAAGACTCCTTCCCTCTACACAGACAAATGCACAGAGTTTTATACATACACAGACAGGTAGGTTCACCCAGCAGCAATGAAGAGTTCAGTTCCTTCACATGCTGAACAGAAACCTGTGGTCACAGGGACCTTAAATCAAGAGTAGTTGTTCTGATTCTTCCCCACCCCAGCTTAGCATGTCCCCAGACCACCATCTGTGGAGTCTGAGAAGGTCCACGTTGGGAAGAACTGCTGCTTGTTGATCTTATGATCTTCCCTCAACATCCATGGCAGACAGCCAGAAGCAGGACCACAGACTCCAGTCCAATCCAGTACGGCTGGGTGCCCCAGTGCTCATTAAGAGCCTCGCTTCCAGGCAACCTCTCTGACCAGTGCCCTTGACTTCTCTTGCATTATCAAGAAAGAATTTCTTATGTCTTTTCATGGAAAAAAAAATGGTTACTTATAAGGCACTTCAGAATCTGCAGCTTTAAATTCCCTGTCCTGCATGTTGGGGGTTGTGTTCACATATGTGGGCAGCATCCTCTACAAGGTGTGCAGGTTTGACAGATACAGCAACACTATTCCTGTGCCAGGTAGAGGTGTTGGATAAGGCACACAGTATCAGAGGACTGCCCAGGATTTAGGGATTCTGCTTCCCTCTCTCTTAGAAGTTACCCAACTGTCCCTTATTTGACTGCTCAGATACTCACCAAGTAATCAATCACCATGACTCACAAAGATAACGTTCTGAGCAAGAGTAAATTATAATGATGAAGTCTCCAAGGGGGTATTTAGCGAACTATAATTACAGAAGGTTACTATCTATGACACTTTCAACTGCATATTCCTTATCACCAAGTCTTCCACAATTTGTAACCTTAATTTATAGTCTCCTGGTGTATACTTGTCTTACAACTTGACAAATTTCTCTGGTCTGACCCCTAAAATGCTCAGAAATTAGGTTGCCTGATACACATACATTCTATGTTTGTAAGGCTGGATGCTGTAAGAATGATAATCACCACCATCACCACAGTGGTGGTTTCATAAGCAGGGTTATATGATTGCCACAGAGGTTTGCAGCCAAGGCTTGCATTGTTTTCACTTTGAAATATATTTATTTTGTTAGAGCACATTTTACCCTTTCAAACAGAGCAAGGTGAAGGCTGCATTGGTCTTCAGTAGCATCTCTGTGTCTCTGCAACAGCCTCTCTCTCTGCATGAGGTGTATGACACCTCAGGGGCATCACAGACCGGTGTGCCCCACCGTCTGATGCCATCTGAGGAAGGCTGCTTGTAAGCACAGCTACTCCCTTCCCCAGCCATGCCACCTGCATGCTCAGAGCAACATAGAACAAAGCACTATTTTCTGATCCCAAAGTAAGGCAGTTCCTGCTCTTAGCCTGGGACAAGGTATTCTGTGGTGAGCTAATTCCAAAAAGAAACTTTCCTTTTGTCACCTGGTCTCAAGCACTGCCTGATAAATGTCCCTCCCCATGTCCTGGCACTTGTTCTAGTCTGAGGCATCCTGAAGGGATTAGAGTGCCAAGGAGACCAGAGGATCCAATGCACCCACAGGGCAGCAGCCAGCAGCAACTTGCCCAGTTGGTGCTGCCAAGGCAGAAGCTCTGAGCTGCTGGGAAGGCCATGTAGCAGCTGTGGGTCACACTGTTCAGTGAGACAATTAATGCAAACAATTACTTTCCAAGAATGTCTCATGTAATGAATCACTGGGTGATTAACCTGAAGTCGTAATGTATATTCCCAAATCAGTACTGCTTGAGGAATCCCCAAGGGAATAATTAGAAGTGCATCACATGGAGAAGCATGTAATGCATTGCTGGACCCTAATAAATACAGAGACTCCCTCGAATACTGTTAGCAATTTAGAAATGAGTTGGTGGATGGAAGACAAAGGAGTGGCAAATGTGTGGGCAACTGATGTTAATACCTTGCTATGAATTAGAGAATTTGTGTATCTCTTAATGGCATTAAGACTGAAGATGTGAAGCAGAGAAGGAAGTTATTTAAATTCAATGGTCAGCTTGTTTCTAGATAAGGGATTTGATCCTGCCTGTGGCTAGCCTACCAGTCTGACTCGCTTCCTATATACTGTAGACCCTGCTGCTGTCTACATAATCTATGATACTTCATACTTCAGTCACTTTCTAGTTAGCCACTTAATTCCATCCTTGAAGCAACCCCAGCAGAGCTGGCTGAGTACTTCTCACAAAGAATACTCAAGGCAGCAATTAAGCACTGTTACAGTCTGTACCCCTACACAGCAGAGCTGGTAGGCACAGTGTGATAGATCAGCGAGCACAGGAGAAGACACATTTATTTGAAAATGGGCAAATGTGGGCACTGACAAACTGGCTGAGTAGAAGCAGCTTCCCAGCCCTGATACGGGATATGGCAGCAAGATGCTACGAACTGTGATGGACTGTGGGCAGAAGTCAAGTAACACATTTGAGGCAGTGAGGAGAATCAGTGGAACGATGAATAGAGGGCTCAGGTAAAAACAAAAAGGCAGAGAGAGAAAGCCTAGAAAAGCAGGTTGCAGTACTGGAGCAGAAAATGATGAGAGGTTTCGTAAGAATTTTTAAATACTAAATTAAGTTGAAACTAATTCAAATAACAAATGAATTCCTGACATCTTTCCATGTACCTACAAGTCTGTTTGTCAGGGCATCACCGTGTATCTTCTTTGTTACAGTACAAGGTCAATTATTTTGTATCATCCTGTTTATATTAGCTATGAGCCAGATGTTAAAAGTGATGATCTCATGCCTCTTTTCAAGCTCAGGGATACAGCCTGTGTGCAGAGAGAAAACAAACTCAGTGTTGGGACTATTGTTTCTAAACTGTTCCATGGACTGTCCACATCTGCTGTGTTTTCAAAAGGTGACAGCTAAGTTCTCTGCAAAGCTCATCCCCTCCCCCTGCCATTTATTTAATTTCAGATCAAACAGATCAATGTGATGCTTGAGGCAAAGCTGTAGGGCAAGCACCTGGCTCCGATCCCCCTGGTCCTTCATGACAAGCAGGTTCTTAGAGGTTACTGTACATTGATGTAAAGCTAAATCAACCCTATAGTGCCTTTACCAGGGGGTTCAGAGGATGGGGAATGGGTACCAGTTAAATGTCTAGGGCACATGAAAGGGTTCCCTATCAGTTTCACCAGGGGGAGAAGAAAAAAAAGCCAAATATGGGGAAAAAGAATAAAAGGAGACATTTGTCAGCTGCTGAACATTCACCACCGTGTCTATGGGAAAGTCCTGCCCTGCTCCACCAGACTTGCCCTGTAGTATGCTGACTGCTACCTGGAGATGATCAGCAATGCAGAGGTGCTACTCTGGCTCTGTGAACACAGCTTTGGTTGGACAAGCAGCCTGTGTCTGCACAGGGTGTGCCAGCACTGCTGCCCTGGGGGGCACAAAGCCTCCAAGCTCAGCCCTGGGCAGGGGCACAGGGGCACAGCAACTGGTGGTGGGGCAGGGACTGGAGATCTGCCAGCTCCTGGCACTGGGAGTTGGTTACTAATAAATTAAGCTAAGATAGCTCCTCTTAATACCCATTGGGTGGAAAAGCTCCCTTTACACACCTAAGACTGTGAGAAGACAAATAATTCACTGTCCTGTATATTTACTGCAGAAAACATTTCAGGTACTACTTATGTTGTAAGAAGGTTACAACAGAGATACACATCCACCATCCACAGTTTCTTTCCTCATAAGGATGAAGAGAACATTAAGTGACCTTCCTTTCCAATAGGATAAGAAATCTAATGCCAGCTTAAGAAACTTTAAAGTTGTTAGCAGTTATACATTACTGGCAACATATTTTATACTAGGCAGCTATGAAAAAAAGTCATAAAAAATGCAATTAAATGTCTGAACTGTTGCTATTTTGGAAATTAAAACAACACACAGTATGCTTGCTGCAGCTTATATTACTTACTTATGACTTGTGCACAGTTATTTTCACCAGTTTAACCATGCTTCTTTTCCATAAAAGTCTGCTGTTAATAAGTCCTTTGGGAACCCTGAAAATAACAAGATCGGTAATAAAAAAATTAATAACACTGAGAGAAAACTGAAGTTAGGAAGGCTTTTTGGAGCACATTAAAGATTCCGTTTTTAAAAAAAAATAATTAAAAAAAATAAAATAAAAAAGATAAACCCTTCAGTGCTCAGTAGCAGGTAAACCTGAGCTACCATTGCTGAGAAGGGCAGCCAGGTCTTCAAGACTGCCATGACTTTATATGCACATGATTTTGTGGTTAAGAATGCTACTTGACCATCTGATGATGCATTAAAGAATCTTACTCCTTTGATAGAATTGTACACAATGCTGTGGAATACCAGTGAACATCAGGGATGTTTACACAATTTCTACATACAAATTTTTCCTGTACATGAGAAATTCTAGAGGTCGTACTGCCCAGCTCCCTAAGATGAAGGTAGAAATCATTTAAGGCTACAGTGTTCCAAACAAAGTGGGTAAGGCAGAGACAGACAGGCAATTACACAAACAAAACGTGTTACTGAATATTACCAACTAGTAGAATGCTGAATTATGAACGTCTGTGGTTCAGAAGACAATGTTTTCCTTTTCCCTGTTGCCCAGGATTTGCCACGTATTTGTCTAACTGGGACCTTGATGGGAGGTGTGTGTTGCAGGACTATAAAGAGTTCTAAAGATTTTTCTGTTTTCAGGGGAAATGGCGAACTGTTTGATAAGGCAGAAAAGACAGTTATCAGCATATATTTCTATCCCAAGTGTTAGAAAATTCACCAAAAATTATTACATTGATGGAAAGTGATGAAACAAATTTCATCGGAGTGAGTTTGAAGGTATCTCAAGAGCAGTATTAAAGTCAGATATTTTTATATCAGCAAATGCAAATAATTTGCATCCAAGCATTCAAGAAGAAATAAGTAAAGATTGACTAGAATTTTCAATGCTAATTCTTTCAAGAAGCCTTTGACTATTTGGCAACCTAGAAGAAAATTAATTTTTATTTAGAAAGAGTATATGAAGTAGTCCAAGCATTTATGAGCCAGTAAAACCAGCCTTCAATTTTCTATTATTTTGACAATGGTTGAAAGGTAGACTTAGAATCTGCCCCAAAGTTACAGTTATGGAGAATAATTTTGAGACCAAATCCATCTTTTTTTCCAAGTGGCTTGCTAAGACTGATATACGTGCTGCTGAAAGAGGCTTCACTACATTAACTGACTTGTTATAAGACAAAATGCAAATTCACTGGTGGCATCAACACTAACTTCTGAGAATGAGCTTGCCCATTGCAGCTGCCTGACACGGAGCTTGCTCGGGAGGCTTTCCACCCTTGCTGCACCCTGCCTTGTTCCAATGCAAGTGTCTGTGAGACCGCCCTGTCAACCGAATCTTTGCAGCTACCTGCGTTAAAAATCACCCTCTTCAAAACATGTACAAAACAAATTCACTATCTATCTCTAAAGCACACACAAGCTGCTTGATGTGAACAACTCTGACGACAAGCTGTAAAATCCCTGATGTGTGAGAAGTCCAGACTCCACAGCCCTTTAAACTGCAGACATAGGTGAGATGTATTTTAATAACTAAAACATCCTCTGCCAATATGAACAAAGACTAATAGACTATAGAATTCTACATTGCCATTAGAGCTGATTATTTTCTTTTTCATTATCCCAGCAGCCAAAATGTGTCAGGCAACAAACAAATGTGAGTTATACATGGGTTCCTCGAGAGAGAAAACGGAAGGATTGCCACACTAATCCTGTTATGCAGGAAAGTTTGTATAATTTGAACTTTAAGACAGCAGGCAATCAGGTGCTTGCTAAATACCAATTGTACATGAAGTGGCCAAACACCTGGGTTTATAATCAAAGATTGCTGGTAGAATTTTATAGTCCTGCAGCAGTAGCATCCAAGAGCTGGATCTACTGACAGCTGATGTCAATTTATGGACTCAGAGTAAAATGCTGGTACTGACCAAATTAAAGGATAAATAATCGTGCATTACTGACATTTTCTATTGCTCATTCTCTCTAAAGAACACTTCATGTAGCTGAGAAGCAAAATGGTTAACTAGTGAACTGACATCTGGTGCTCTGAAGGAGCCAAGAATGTTACTGCAGAGGTCACAAGGTGAGTTGTGTAGTCCCCGAATAAAATGAACCAGGACATTTCTTGTGCAGAGTATCACATTTCTGAGCATACTCTTGACATCTTGTCATGTACACATCACCACTGTTATAAATGAGTCATAATAGCAGTTCCCTTTGAATGCAGTGCTTAAACATACAGTATTCTTCCAAATCATTCCCTGGTTTTGAAGGGATTTCAAAGCTATGCATTTTTAAAGCAGTATGCTCAGTAGGAATGAATAACGAGTCCCTGCAAGGTGTATGCAACTGACTAACCAACACAAAGACATTTGTACAACTTCTCCCACCTTTTTAATTAGCTCTTCTGTTACCTACACAGAAGAGAGAAGCATTATCTCTAGAATCTCCTTTTGAAACGATGAGGTGTAAAGCGTTCCCAGAGCTCTTAGTGGCGTTTAACTGGGAGAAGCACATTCTCTGTGCTGCAGAGCAGAACCGCGTCCCAGCAAGCCCAGGGGAACAGCCACGGCTGGCTGTGGAGGTCTGTGCAGATGGCACAGATGGTCTCTGTCTGACACACAGCTCCCATGCTCCATGGGTGCCCCAGTCTGTGTGACGGCAATGCCCCAGCAGCACCCCGGTGCTGAGAAGCCAGTAGAGACTCAGAGGTGCTGGTTCTGCTGACACGTAGCATCACCTACACTGTGGTCAAGTCATCATTTCAGATGGGTGGGTGTTAGGCTGCTTGTAACCCAGCTGTGGAGACAGCCCAAACACCATCTCATTTCACCTTTCCCTTTGTGAGTAATCACTGTGCAGTCAGATGGCACTGATGAAGAAATGCCAATCCTTCCTACTCCGCTGATCAGATGGCTGGAAAACCCTTTCATTAGGTGGTGAGGAGGAAGAGCAAAGAGCACACTTGTCTGGATGCAGTAGTGGAAGGGAAGCCAGGATTTGTAGGGCAAGATGATGTTTTTGATTGTATCAGCTGGTACAATAGGGTCGGAGCAGCTTCTGGGCACACAAGCTTTCCTCCTGTGTGAAAGAGATGCAAGTGAGAGACAACAGGAGAGAGAAGCTCAGACTGGAGAGAGACAAGGTGCAGCAAAACCTTCTCCTTCACATCATGCTGGCACTTGGACACTCCATGAGTCTCATCTGACTTCCCCTGCAGTGTCAGCTGCTTCCTAAACACACCGATGAGTGCTCGTCCTACCACAGCAACAGCTTTTAATGTCTCTAAAGATGTGAAATAAACCATGGCTGTTATTTCTTTCCGTTTGAAACCTGCTAAGCACCTGCTAAACGTTCTGTGAATTCCAGAGGATGGGCATGGAGAAAAGCTTCCTACCCAGTACTGCATTTCTTGTAAGAAAGAATAAATGTCAGCACACCATTTTCTGTAGACTTTTTAAACTTCTCATTATTACATTCTCTCTCTCTCACCTCTTCTCTAGACAAAACCAAATTACTTACAGTAAAACTGAACCCTTTTTGTTGTCTGCTTCTGGACTCACTGATCTTTGTATTGCATCCTTTTTAGAACGAGAAGTGAACTGAGTAGAGCTCTAGAAGCTCTGAGGAGCCTGAGAAATGCAATTATAACCACTATTATTTGTTTGCCTCATTTTTATTTACCACTTAGGGTAAGGGCTGCACTTTTTCTGCAGATTTTGTTCTCCCAAACCCTGTTTTCCTTCTTGCCAGCAGGGAAAATATGTTCTCACTCCTCTGTAAGTGTGAGGGCACCCAGGGATCCTATATCCACACTATCTCCACTTACAGAGAATTTACTTTGTAGAGACTCTGCAGCCTTATTCCAATGCCACTGGCACCTGGTGAGCACTCCAAGACTGAAATCCTGGTCTAAATAATGTATCTCTCTTGTGCTTTTACATTTATTTCCTTCACTTTAAGCTTTCTGTCACCAGCAGCAAAAACACTAAAGGCACCTTATCACCAAAGTAGTTATACTTGCTCAGAAAAACTTCAGTCGAATACTTCAAAGACACATTTATTATAAAATTCATATTTGATCCCAGGTAGTGTCCCTTGGGAAGTTCATGTGCATTTGTTCCAAATGTCCTTTTTAGTTGAGTGGCTCTGTAACATTTTCTCTGGCAATCTGACATCTCCTGACCAGCAGTGACACTACAAATCCAACAAGTTATTGATGGTTTTATGAGTTGTATCTGAGAGACATCAATTCAACTAAGATGTAAATAGCTGCCATGGGCCTCATAAAGTCGCCTCTGACATCTGCTCTGCTCAATGCACAAGGCACTGCAAGGCCAGCATTGCAGTGCCAAGCCTGTGCCAGGAGCAGCACCGGGCTGCCCAGGATGATGACAGCAGTGCGAAACCTGTGCCAGGAGCAGCACTGGGCTGCCCAGGGTGCTGACAGCAGTGCCAAGCCTGTCCTATCTTCCTTGTGATACCAAGGGTGAAGCACCAAGTCAACCTGCACAGGCCAGTCTCCACAACAGGTCCAAGGCATGAGTAGCCAAGACTCAAGGATTACAGACCAGATTATTTCAGAGTGCATCCACCCATGATCCATAAACAACTTTTAGCAAAGCCTTTTTTTTTAAAGCTTATTAGCTGTTTAATTATTTCAAAAATATTTCCTACTCAGTAACAATCTATACAGAAAAATAATCTGCTAATATGATTAAGAGCCATGTAGGAAAAGCTATTTTTCCATTCAGGAAAAGAAAAATAAAGAAAGCAAGCTATTCTTCCATGCAGGAAAAGCTGTTTTTCTAGCTGCAGTGTGGCAGAAGCCCCACTGGTCATATCTGTGTTTTTACCCAAAGGGAAATGAGTGGTTAAGGAGCCTGCATCTCTGCTTTTTCCACCACAGTAATGTCCATTTCCAATCCCCTCTGTGCTGAGATCTGAGTGTGCAGATCCCTCCCAGTGTTTTGGGTTGTACTGGGAGCTGGCTCTTCATCACCACTGCTTTTCGAATATCTATTGTCAACACTGACAAATGTGCAGGTCTGCCTTCAAACAAGAACTGGAAATATTACTGGGATTATCTTGCATGTCAATGTCACTATCCAGTCACTTAACAATCACTCAAAGAAATGATATAAAATATCACTTTTTTACATAGATGAATAATAGAGTGTTTGTCAGTCACTTCTAGGCTGACTGAGCCCCTTTAACTCTCTGAAACTGGAGTCCTTTTTTTTTCCAAACCTCCCGAGAAAATGTTGACAAAACAGGCAATTTTCTGTAATTTCTCTGCAAGCTTCTGTCAGCACGAGAGGCAGCCAGAGCCCGCTCATTTCAGATAACACCACGGGGTAACCTTTGACATCCACCCCCTCGCTGCCTTTGGAGGCTCCTCTAAGTGCAACAGTTGTGTCTTTCAGGTTGCAGGATGCAGCCCCACAATTTGGGCTCTTGTTCGCTGAAGGCAGCCTTTGTTTCCCAGCTGACTAAGAAGCTCTTATAAAAGGGATAAGAAATGTAGTTAATAGCTTGAGAGTGGCCTAATCATCGGCTGCTATTACCCCTCCAATATTAGGGAGGATGACAGACCTATCAATAACAGAGCCCCAGGTGAGGTACGGGAGCTGATAATGTGAACTTTGGCTTGATCTTTGCTCTGCAGAGCACAGCACTTATTTGAAAGAGAAGGCAGCATCTATTTTTTTTGTCATATTGCGCCAAAAATCATTCAGCTGAGCAGCTTTCGTTGTGTTTTTCTATCTTAAACCACCATGATTTGACCAATTTAATTTATAATCAGAGATGAAAACTTAACAACTCTTCTATCAAAACATGTAAGATGGAGACACACACCTGTGTGCTCCTGTCCACTTACGTGATAGTAAGATGAGGTGAAATGCAAAAGCAGGGCTCCGTGTGCTCCTCACCCTTATCTACATGCGGCTGCAGTCACGTACACACACGGATTTGTGCACACACACCTCACACTGATAGTGGCTTCCAAGCAGACAGAGTTTCCTCGAGTAAACAACATACAAAAGCTAAACACAGAGCAAATGCACCATAGTATCAGCTTATAGTCAAGACAAACTAAAATATCAGTGAAAAACGCAGACTAGTGCAACTGGATATGCCTGTGCTTGAGAACAATGCCTGGTAATGCTGCACAAGAGTCTGGTTTAGTACCAAATAACCTCAGAAGTTTTCAGTTTTTCCATCCCTCCCAGTGGCCAGCAACTCCTGTTTCAGAGGGAGTGCAGGAGCTCCACACTAGGGACAGGAGACACATCATATCCTGCTCAAGCCATATTAAATCATGTGCTACCTACTACTTCAAGGTCTTCCACAAGTATCTTTATTGGCAATATACATACAGCTCTTGTGAAAATCCAGACATAAGGAGTTCTCCGTGTCACTGAGCTCACCCTGCTTGTTCAGTTACAGTGAAAGTTGCTGTTCTGGTGATGCAAGAGAAGAAAGACATCTTCCCACACTGATTTTTGTCTCTTGGAAAGCACAGGTCACGGTGCTGGACTACAAGTCAGAAACCCTCCAAGCCAACTCTGTGAGTGCTCCAGGTACATTGTGCCAAGGGCAGAAGCAGGACCTCTGTCTGGTGTCAGAGGGTACGGTACAGTTCAGACAACATTGTCAGTGCTGCCTGCAGCCTGCACTTTATCATGCTGTTTTTCCACTGGCTGCTTTTCTCCTGGAGGCTGATGGTCAATCAGGGACCTGCCCCCCATTCCACCCACACATAAAGGTTAGGAAGGGCTGTCAGCCCAGGGAGATCCTCTTCCTTGGTGGGAGGAAAAGGAAAAACATCTTCACTCCTTCCACCCCATGCTAGAAAAAGAAGGAGGGTATCTGATTTTAATCCTGACTGGGGCACCTCTCTAAGAGATGGGACTGGGAGCAGTGTGATGGGGGAGCTGAAAGAGCCAGGGCTGATGAGAGGCAGAGTGGTGGACATGTTTCACCAACTGCTCTCCTGGGTGTTTGCTGCCTCCCTCAGAGAGGGGAACTTAGGATAGGTCTTCATCACTACAGGCTTAGCTCCAGCCCTGTGGAAAGTGGCTGGAGTCCTTCCACAGGATGCAGTGTGCCTGGGGTCTGGGGCTGTAAACTACTGTTGCTGAAGTATTTGGTACTGGGACTAATCCACCTTTTGTCATGACCCTGGGAAACCCAGGATGCAAACCACAGAGTCCTCAACAGGAAGTTGCATGCTCCCAATGTGGGGCACAGAATGCTACCTTAGAATTTAGGAGTGATCGCAGGTAAAGAGATTTTCTTAATTGTCAAACTATGTTTAATTTGGTTTGTTTAAAGAAAAAAAAAAGAAAAAAAAAATCCATTTAATCCTTTTCTTTTGAAATAAGGGAACCTTTAATATAGCCAAAGTGGATGCTGTTTTTAAACAGATCAAGTCTTTTGAGAATGGCTTTGTTTTCATCAGGTATTTAACTGGAGTTTTGTTACTAATGCTGGACTTATAGTAGCTAAAGCCAATATAATACTTTCCCGAAATATTACTCAGAACTGCTTAGGCTAATATTTCCAAAGCCAGAATTCTTTAAAAAGATGAGGGCACAATCTCAGATGGCTCAGAGCCACATACCACAAAGTCTCACACTAAAACTTCTTTTACTCTAGGCGAGTTCTGTGTTAAACTACTGTGGCAGCTCTTACATCAGCTCCCGCGATGGCAGCCTTTTCCTAAGCATTGGTCATGGCAGTCTGAAAAGTGTAAGAATTCATAATCCTAACACTCCTGAGAGGATACAGTGAACAGATTGGGATCTAAACCCAAGGAAATGAGAGCCCAGGAAGAAATAATCCCTTCGAATGCCAGAAGCATGCAAAAGTAAAGGAACCACCCCAGCTGTACTCTGGGGCCCTCTGTGATTTCCTGGCTCAGAGGATTAAGCCGTTCACTGCAGACACTGCTTCGTCCAGAGGGAAGAGCAGTTCTGAACCAGACATTTAGGCCCACGAGCAGCCCCAACTGCCACAGCACTTCCATGGGTGTGGGAGTCTCACCTTGGCAGGGCCAGTCCCTGCCTCACTCCACTGACCCATCCCTCAGCACCGTGCCAGCCTCGCAGCTCCCAGCAGGAGCCCTGGCACACCAGAAGCCTCACACAGGGGCGTGCAGAACACCTGCCACGTCACATGAGGGTGTCCCAGGCCCTCGATGCTGTGCTGAGAATGACAGAGGGACTGCACTCCAGCCACGCACGCAGCATGGCAACGGGCAAGACAGGTCTGGAGAGAGGCACTGGCTTTCTAGAATCAAGGACGGGCAAGATGCTGACCAACCTGTCTGTGCTTTTCACATGCAGTTCAGTCGACTGCCTCCTGGTAGCTGCCACATCTTGTCTAGTCTAGGATGTGCACTTGGAACATCCTCCTTTGTCTGCAAGAAGTCTGTTTTCTGTGAGTCAGGAAGGTTTGATGTTTCCATTGTGCCGCAGCAATGCCATTAGTTATATTAACTACCCTCAATCCAGAAATGACAATCCAGCATATCTCCAAATTAGCCTTTTTATTGAAATCAATAAAGGAGAGAACACATGACACTAAACTATTTGGTGGCAGCTTTGTTATAAAGTCATTACTGAAAAAAACAGCAATTGGACAGACCTTTAACCACTGTCATTGATTCCAGCACAGCAGGAGTGATCTATTGAGTTAATCAGCAAAGTGACTGTGGGTAGCAGGGTCTGTGCTGCGCTGCTTAGGACTCAGCCTGACGCCTAAAAAACCCCCCTGTGCAGGGTAGCTGTAGGCCAGGTGCAAGTCTCGCAAAAGCAAAAGCTGCACCACCAAACAGTCTGGGTTTCATGGCAGTATTTCACGTTCTAGAAACACTAAACAAAACAAAATAAAATTGCAGTTCCAGGGCCTCAATGTCTGTCAACAGTCACTCTGGCTTTGGTGGAAGCTCAGCCTGCGGACGGGCGGCGGGTGCCCTCTGCCAGCACACCTGGCACTGCTGCAGGACCCACCCGCTCGCCACTGCACCTGCCCCTCCCAGCAGGGCTGCTACGTGTCTGCAGAGACGTGCTTTGCAGCACTGAGCAGAAGTCTCTAAGCGTACATTCATATAGGTAATTTCTGCAGAACTGACCCTGTTGATCCTCGCTACCAGTGCCACGCCAAAAGTTTCAGCCCCCTGAACATTTGAACTCTCAGGGCTATGTGTCTTAAGGAAAGATTAACACTGCTTCTTTTTCCTCCAGTGACTAGACTTTTAAGTTCCATTTATGTTCCTCACAATTCCTTTTTCATCGAGGTTGCTGACAGAAAAGACAGCATCAGTATAATAAAATGCTCTATGTCTCATTCCCGGCCTCATGACATAATTTCAACAGTAAAACACTTAAAATAAGATTTGTTTCACAAGAAAGAATGCATTGAATATTTGCAGGTATCCAGTAACTAAGAGCCTTAAAGAACCAGCATCTGATAAAAATTTTTTTGCAGAAGCCTGGTATCAGTTTATTCCTAAATAAGTATTTACTTGCAGGCATTTGGCATCGAGCTGCTTCTTGAAGATACCAGGATACAGCATGTAATGCCAAATCATTTTTTAACATTCTTTTTTGTCCGTAGTGCCCCTAGATAAGCATCTCTGGAAACACACTAAACTACACCAGTTGCTTTGGCAAGTCAATGCACAAACTGAAGTTACAGGTATCCAAGCAGCCACGCAGAACTGCCTCCAGAAAGAGACTGAGGTGGTGCTGGTGGAAAGTGGCAGCATGCAGACCTAGCAGCAGCACAGTGATTTTCACCTCCCACTGGAGCTAGAACAGTGTGTGCAGGAGCACATACTGAGCATCCTCAGCCCACCAAGCTGCACTGTGGAGAGCACGGGAGGAACACGGCCAGCAGCACTGGCAGAAGCCTGGCAAGAATTTCACTGCCACAAAGGCAACATCTAACCAGCTGGCAAGTTGCTCCAGGACCTGTTTCTGGAGAGGTTTCACAGTTCATGTACAATAGCCACTGCTTGTTAGGTTCTGAGGCTTGCCCTGTGTGAGCACCTGAGCTGCCTCAGCTCCCCATGGCAGGACTGTGGCAGAAGTCCATCATGAACTGTAAGTTCTCAGCTTTTCAGTACTGTTCCTGGAGCCAAAGTCCAGCATTCTGCCCCAGGCAGGAATGCCAGGCTGCAAGTGCTCCACTGAAAACTGATCACCTCTTTTTTCACAGAACCCCTTCATGTGAAATGCACAGAGGGATGATGACCGGTCTGCCATGAGTTGAGAGCCCCACCAGCTGACTCTTCACTCCGATTCTCTGCTGCACGCCAGACAGCACACGTGCCAGCAGGGAGAGCCTGGGACCACTGCCCCACGCCCTGGGCACTCCCTGGCACACTCACTGGACCCCAGGGAAGGCACAAGCTCTGCTGGATCCCATTGCAAAATGCCGAATAAGTGCTGACTTGGGAGTATCTGAAAATTCTGTTTCCCTTGTTAAATTGATCTGATTTTTGTCCCACATTTCAGATTGCAGATGTTTGGATTTTCAAGGCTTCTGCTTATCATACCGAGTAGCATTTCTGACACACAGAGCAGCATATTTTTTCTCTACAAAATTCAAACTTTAATGGCATTTACAAACATAATTTGGATAAAAGGTTGAGCCAGAATTTTCAGCACTCCAGATAGCAACAGGTTTATGACTCAGTCAGGTCTTATGGCTGAAGGGCTTTTCAGCTCATGGTACAAGAAAATCTTGCTCCCAGGCCATTGTGTACTTCATCGCAACTGAGGCAGAGGTACAGCAGTAGCAACAGATAGTCTCCTACTCATATGTTCTGTGCTAAAAAGATATTTTTTCTCAGCCATCTGTGTGTTATACTGGTCTTCCTTCAAATTTTCTCATTTCATATCCCCTGGCATTCAAAGCTTTCAGTAGGGTTATTGTTTCTTCTTGACTCTGTCCTGAAATGTCATTAATGTAATAATTTGATTCCAGACATCCTCAGTTCCTAGTGATCAAAGTTTCAAGAATTTAGGTCAATCTGTATCAGACTTTTAAACTTTGACCTGCTTTGGGATCCTCCAGAATCACAGCAGACAGACCACAGCTGATACCAGCTCCTCTTTCCTCATGCAAACCACAAAACCTGCTAATGGAACTGCTGGAATGACCTTGTTGCTGAACATCAGCATTTAGCAGACAGGAGCTCAGATAATTTTTCCAGAGCTTTATTTCACTCCGAAAGGATGTGACAAGTACCTATCCATATGCTGGTGCAGTGCTCCCCTGGATGCAGGAACTCTGGGCAATACTGAGCGGGCTCCCTGGGTCAGGAACAGCAGCACACTGCACGTCCTGGTGCACAGTTCCTCAGCTACGTGTTTTACTTTAAAATTATATTCAATTTTTCAAGTCCCAAGATCGTGTCTTCCCTGTAGACAGCTGGAGGGCGTTGTGCTTGGATCCCTCACTCTCAGAGAGTGAGGGAACAAAAGGCAAGGGAGGGATTCTGTTACTGGCCAGGTCCCTGCTATTCCCATCATGCTGCAGCCATCCCACTCCAGAGTGGAAGATGCTCTGTAAAGTGCACAGACTCAAACCCTGATTTCATACTGGAACAAGCTAATGCACTTATCATGGGAAATACAGAAACACAAAGCTTAAAATAGCTCAGTGCACTGTAATGTGAAACGTGTCAGATAGAAAGATATAAAAAAAAGTTTGAAAATACAAACGAGGAGAAAGACACAGATACTGTGTATTCCAAAACTTCTGAATTTTGGTCATTGCTTGATTTTTTATCATCGATCCCATATCCAGCAAAATTAGATTTACTGTCCTTGCTTCTTATGAAATTACACAGAGGCTGCTGCTTTGTTCCTCTCCAGGACAGTAAAAAGCAATAAAATTCTTGCAGATTTCGACAGCAGGCAATTCAATAAAAGGCTATGTATATTTTATAAGTACAATAAAGACAAGTCTATAGCTGAATCATAAATGGGGGTTTGTTTGGTTGTTTTGTTTTCTGTAAGCATCCTCGTTGGAGTCTGTTTTCAGCACAGGTTGGTCTTACCAGCACACAGCCTTCCCTTTTTGGGGAGAAACAGAAAGAAATTTATATCTTTATAATGTATTATTTAAGTTTTGCTCAGGGGATTTTGCAATGTGTGTCTGTTTAAAATTTAAAGGTGTTGTGGAACTCAATCCTTTCCTGTTCTTGATTAGTGCTATAAAATTTTACGTATATATTTTTTTGTTACATTGTAAAGTATATCTATCTTATCAGTGTGGCATGCCCTGTTTTATGAGCAAACAGTAAATATTTGATACATACATAATTATTTCCTAGTATTCCATCAATGCTCAGATTTTTTTTTAATTCTGCAATAATATAATATGGAAATTAATGGAGTGGTGCATTTCTGAACAACAGTGCTATGATGGGTTTAGAGACAGTGCCTACCTGCTGAAATAGAAAACTTTATACCGATGCACCACTCAAACTGCGTAACGTGCACGTTAACTGCCCAGCATAATTGCAGATGTGACGTTTTTTTCTTCTCACTTGAAGAAATTGAAAAACTATGATTCCAGACTAAATGAAAACTATGCTCCCTATTTCCAGTTTCTATGGCAAGTTGTCCGTCAGTGGGAAGGAGCGAGAGGTTTCTGTGAGCAGGACGGGTGGCTCCAGCGCCAGGTTCCTGCAGAAGGAAGATCTGTAGAGCAGCACAGAACACACAGGCCCCAGGGCTGCCCTGCTGAGGGCTCTGCTAGTCAAATCTGACTTGCACTTCAAAGTGCTATTGTCATGATATTAAACGAGGATGTGAACTTTCAGAGTGTCTGAACACTGTGGCACAGACCTAAACACACTGTTTTCACCATCACTGCACAGCTACAGCCCCTGCTGTGCCTCCTGTGAGAATGATAAACAAAGGTGCTTTGTTTACCAACAGGACGTGATGCAGAGTATCTGTCTCAAAAACAAAGTAAGCATGCTTTCGAAAAACACACGTCAGCCCATCAAATGTCAGGGAAGAATTCCCTTGTGGTTCACTTATTAGAACATTGTATTTCTCATTAAAACAGAAAAAGTGTGAAACCTACAACCTTAAAAATAAATTACTTAAATTAATCACAGCAGGGAGTAAAAGGGGAAAAAAATGACACTGCTATAAAAGAAGCATTCAAGGCAGAAAAATAATGGTCTCTAGGCTTAGAAAGATCAAGATGTGAGTAGGGAAAAAAAAAAGAAAAGAATGAGGGATATGGAGTCATCTCAGATTTCGTTTCCAAATTGTTGGTTATTTGAAACCGACTCCTAGATACAATCCATTTCAGACCTAGTATGCAGAGCTTGGCATGTAAGTGCTAAACCCTGCCTCAAATAATTGCAGTCTTCTGCTTTCTGCCAAAATCCAATGACAAATTCTTCCTTGGGCACTGTCACTTCGCTATTCCAAGATGTGATCTGGTGACTATATGTTTCTAACTTCGGTGCCTATGTGTATTTATACCAGAATGCTTATACCTAATTGCTTTTCCCCTTTCCAAATCATTTTTACGTACTCAGAGCAGATATGGCACCGAAAAAACACTGTCACTCTGGGTCCATAGATGCACTGGCACTTCCACCCAGGGCAGGACAGCAGTGATTCATGCCCAGACTGGGGACTGGGCAGAATGCCTCACCACCTTGCCTGAAGAAGCAACTAAACCAGAGACATCAAACCTACACCTTGATAAATAGACTTTTTACAAATTAATTCTTAATTTTGATGAGATGTTTAAAGTATAACAGCTGATAAATGGCATTTCAGCCCACAGCTGATGCACTGGCAAAAAACCAAACCCTAGGACCTGGTAAAAGAATGCAGAGTGCTCTGAAATTGCTGCATGAAACACAGCACTGGGCATCCAAATGCATCACACACCATCTCCCCTGGGCAGGGGGCTTGGGACTTTGGTTCTCCCCAGGGATGGTTGTCCTACTCTCCTCCCAGAGAGGACAGACAGACTGCCAGTGCAGGGACTGGATATGACAGCACAGGCCTGGCTGCAGCTCTGCATGCCAGTGAGCACCACTGCAGTGCTCTATACAAGCTACAAAAGTCTTGATGACATAAGAGCTTCTGTCCTTTCAACTGCGCTACTGCAAACTCACCTTGCCCACAGCACCAGAGGTGCCACGATACACCCAAGGCAGGGGGCTGCCTGAGGTACAGCTCCTTCTGTGCCCTTTGCAGGCAGGATTTCCTCCACAGTGAGAAATGACTTTTCCTGGAAGGCTGGTGTAGAACTGGACCCAAAGCTCTCAGCCCCTCCCATGACCAGGCCGTGCAATGAAGGAGTCTCCTGCAGCTGCCCAGACCCTGGAACACTGGTGCCCACACCAAAGCTTTTGCAGGGTGCACAAAAGCTGCAGTAAAACATTTCCTGAGCTACTGTGTTTTCAGCAGAGGACTTTCAGACCACAGAAATGCCCCAGACAATGCTTAGTGGGCATCTAGCAGAAGCACCATCTGAGCTGGGGAGGGCTGAGTGGGTTTGTAGCAGTTCTGAAGTTATTCCTTGTCACTGGACCAGCTCTCACAATGATTGGTTCAAACTCATTTGGGGTTTTTATCACCTCTTACAAGTGCACATTTCAAATATTCTGACACGGACACACAAACAGGTTGATGCTGGCAATGTTACAGTGAATTTCTCCTCACCAACTGCCTGTACAGCACTTCTCTGCACTGAACAACTTGCATTCAGTGGTCTTTAAAAAGCCAGACACAAGAGGAGCAGTTAAATAGAAGAGCCAATAAAGCCATGTCCTAGCAAGAAATGAAGGGGAAATGGGGAAAATAGAAAAGCAAATAAAAATTCCTCTTCTATTAGTGACCACCAGACCATTAGGAAATAAATACTGTATATAAACTATGAAATTATTTTCACTGGCACACCAATGATAATGTGGCAACACGGATCCAGTTTGCCAGCTGAATACACCTGCCCTGATACAAATGAGACTTTCCATGCCTCTAACAAGGGCAATAGTACATGCCCCTCCCCTCTTCATTTTCTAACTGTACATGAATTGCCTGTCTCATCTTGAAAGAAAAGGGTACTACAACATAAGAATTGTCCATAATAACTGACACCTTGTACCAAAGGATACATATTCACAGAAGCACATTATTTTTCCCTCCCTGGAGTTCAGCCATGGGTCTTTCCATTGGTGAAAGGTGGAAACAATAGTGATTTTTAGCACAGAATCACAGATATAAGCACCAGTATTCTCTCAGCACTGTAAAATAACATTGGTGCCAACATGTGCTAGACCACGAAGCCCTAACTCATAACTCACACAGATCCAACTTAGTCCAGCAATCTGTGCCCAGTAACTAAACCAACTGAGAGTGTTAAACCAGATTTCCCTTCTGGGGAGAGTAATTGGGCATAGGGCTATCTTTTAACATTTAGTAGTAGTTTTAAGGAACAGTTATAAAGGATTTGATTCACAGTGAGAGAAATCAAATAGTATTACCTTTTAAAGAGCTAAGCAGTTAGCAGTGCTGTTACACAAAAGTAGTATGTGAAATATTTGGCTTTGGAGATCACTAGCACCACACTTCAAAATAATTTCTTTTGTACAGATATGGTGTTTCTATTTCCAGCAGGAAAAGGAAATGCTTTATTTTATTTTTGGATGGTTTAAAAGTAGGCAAAACCAAATATTTCCAAGTGTTCAATTCAATGTCAAGAGCAGCCAGACGGTGCCACTTGGGAACAAAATAAGGGTCCCTCAGCAGGACAAGCTTCTGGGATGGCGCACGGAGCTCTGGGAACACCACCATCTGTGTTTTCCTGCTGACCTTGGTGGGCCCTGGAGACGTATGTGACCATCAGGACCCAGCACAAGCAGCAACCAGGCACCGTCCCCACCACTGCTGACAGCAGCCAATGGGCAAACATTCTTCTAAATTAAGTTCATTATTCTTAAAAAACCCATGAAGATAGGTAAGCTTATTGTTAAAAACAATAGAGTGTTTTGTTCACTTAGTCAGAGTTTTGTTCACTTAGTCAGAGGGAGTAAGAAGGAAGATAAGGGATACAAATCACATGTGATCATGTCCTTGCTCAATATATACTTGCTTTGTTCAAAATGTACTTGCTTTGCCAAATCACGTATGATTATGTCCTTGCTCAATATATACTTGCTTTGCTCAAAATGTACTTGCTTTGCTAAAAAGTTGCAATTTAGGAAGCTAAGCAAATCTACAACACCACGTAAGGGAAGACAAGCCAGAAGATGCCTGAGGAAGACTACCAATCTTCATCACAACGACCACCAGGAGGCAGAAAAAGACCCCCTAGCAACATACCGCACACGCGCAGCATACTCTGGAAGGATGCATCGGGACCTACTATAAAAAGGGGACTAACACTTGATTGGTTGCGGCAGTTGATGGAGCCTGTATATGACTATAGACTCCCCTGTCGCCCAGCGCTGATATTTGCCTAACACCTTGCCTGCTATAATTAATAAAATTCCTAATCTGACTATGCCGATTTGGTGTGAATCAAATTTATAACACTTATGAGCCACCTGCAGGCTCCATGCAATCGGTATCCAAGGAGTAATCGGTCTGTAAGCTGGGCCAGTTATTTTATCTCTGCAGAAGATCCTCGCTGAGAGAAAGGCCAGCAGAGCTGCCAACCAGCTTTTCAGTCGGCGTTCTGCTCCTCACCTTCTTCCAGCCCCTAATTTCTGTGATTTCTGTGATTCTCAGTAACGCCTTTTTGTTTATAAGCATCAGAGAAACAAAAGCACCTACCGAAAACATCCGCACCACACCGGCCTGGGTGGGCACCTGACACTGGTATGAACAGTCGGGTCTGGGGAGCAGCGAGGGGCCGGGCCCGACACCTGCTTTGCCAGCAGCCAGCGGCCTGCAGGGAGCCCCCTCCGCGCCTCTCATCGCCACCTGAACGGCACTGTCGTGTGGCATCGCACAGCTCTGCCGGGCCCTGTTGGCCGGTGGCAGCAGCAGCTCGGCTCGGACGCCGGTAACGGCCCATAGCGCTCCAGCGTTCGGTTTGGTGCCCACAGGGCCCTGCACTCGGGTCACGTCTGCAGAGCGCGACAGAGGCTGCAGGTGCCGGAGACGCGGGACGGGCGCGAAGGCGGGAACCCTGATCGCGCGAGCCGGGCTCCTCGCGAGCCGGGCCCCTCGCGAGCCGGGCCCCTCGCGAGCCGGGCCCCTCGCGAGCCGAGCCCCTCGCGAGCGGGGGCTCTCACGAGCCAGGTTCGTCGCGAGCCGGGCCCCTCACGAGCGCCACGGCCCGGCCCGCGCGGCGAACACGCGCCCGGCCTAGAGCGCCACCTGCTGGACCGGGCGGGGCCGGAGCCTCCCGCGAACCCGGAGCCTCCCGCGCCCCGGCCCCGCCCC